>JAHBCN010003786.1:0-71071 GCA_019359885.1 Listronotus oregonensis | reverse complement strand
TCAGCATGATTAAATTTTTTTACAGTAGTCCAATATTTTTATTTTTAAAGTTCATCAAAATTAAAATAACATTAAAAAAAATTGAAAAATGTCATTTTTTCGATATTTTTTTTTAATAATTCGAAAAATTTAAAAATTGATATTTTTTTTTAATTATTTGTCCCTACACGTAGAATATTAAACAAATCACTAGAAATTGCTAAACTTAAATGGATGCATTTTATTGACACAAAACTTAAAAATACCATTTTTTTATTTTCAGAATAAAAAAGAACAACAAAAAAAATATTCTTTTAATTTGAAATAAAACGTTAAAAAAAAACATGGTAATATCCCAATTTTTTGATTATTTATGGCCAAAAATAGGTGAGGCCGCAAGTCTAAACAATTACCATAAACTACCGGTAGTACAGTTTTGGCACCAACTTTAAGAGTCCATTTGCACCGCGAAAATTGGATCCAATTGGGGGTTCGGGGCATAATGTTTTTCTCAAAAACGGTATAAGTTATCGATAATTTTTAAAAAACTATAAGAAAGCCAACACTTAAATCTAGGCTTCTGCTGTAATAGTTTTTTAAATTTGGATTTAGTTTTTAATATTTCCTTGAGTGAAAGTTATCCAAAAATCGGTTATGTTTAGATACTATTTTCTCTTAACTCGACTCATATTTAAAAAATCCGTTACAGCAGAGGCATAGATTATTTCCTTACCTTTAAAATGGTGTATAATTTATGTTATTTAAGTAAAAAATAGTTACCGAAAAACGTTGTCTCCTGTAGGCTTGCAATCGGAAACAACATCGCATCGATACACCGAATTTGGAAGAACCCAAATAAAATATAATATTTTTAATGCGGCTATACAAAAATTGTGGTAGTGGGAGTTTGTTAGTCTCCGCCCACCGTCTCCGCGTCCTTTCGCCCGACCCCTAAGGTGTAGCGTAAATGCACTCTTAATAGAGAACAAAACTTTCTGAGAAGTTATAAATAAAAATATTACCCATTTATTGCACATGTAATGAACGAAATTTTATACTAAAACAAAACTCTTTGGATTGTCACGGCCGTATCTAGGTATGGCCGCGCTCTTGGCGGGGCTTAACATTTGCGCGCCCCCTCTCCACACACCGGGGGAATTGGGGAGTAGGGATATCCCCAAACGAAAACGGGCTTTCCGGGGGTTATTTTTCAGGAATTTTACAAAATTAAAGTGCAAAGTTGTAGGTTTAAAGTTTTTTGAACCGAGGATTTCGTTTCTTAAAAATACCAATGTTGTGGTGGAATTTGTGTCAAATTTTATATTCTTTTCATATGAAAATAATAGCCTACTATTTGAAAGAGACATGATTTACATAAAACAACTGTTTGTATCTGACTGAAAGAAGTGGAATGTAAATTAACTGTCACATCCTTATTTGCGGATGCATAAACTTAGAATACATGTTTTCAACAAAAAAAAAATATGGTTCCAAAAATACTGTGCGTAGCAGGCCTACTTAAACGTAACATTTATACCCTAATAAATTGAAAAATATGCAATAAAAAAAATATTTGTGCTGCCCTTAATTTATAAAATACCAATTTTTCCGTAGCTTAAATATTAAAAAAAAAATAAAGAGTTACACTCTCGCTGTAGGTATCAGGATAAATTAATATTTTATTAATAATTCATACATTTTTTTAGGCTTAATATATTAAAAATAATTAAGTATCTAAGTTGAAAATTTTTTATACAATTGTTTTGTTGTAATTTATTTATTTAAATAATTTTGTCAATAAATAATAATAATAATAATATAAATACTGTACTGACAACTAATAACTGCAAAAAAAATTCATAGCCGATTTGGTGCTGCGCTGGTAGCTGCGCCCTTGGCAGCCGCTCATCTCGCCACCGCCAAACTACGGCCCTGCGTAGAGTTTAATGATATTAAATAAATCCTTTAATACTAAAGAAAATTAAAAAAATAAATCGTAAAAAATACAAAAAATAGTTTTAGAAATTTTATTTTGTCAAGTTAATGCTAACGTCCCTTTAATGCGCTACTAAAAATAAAACACCAAATAGGTTTAAGAAAACAAATTGCTTTCCTATTCGTCTTAAAATTGCATTTTTCCAAAGCGGCTTTAAAGCATTCGATTGCAATTTTCCTCCCACGGGAGGAGATTCTTTTGCTTTTCTTAACATAATAGTTTTTTCCGGACGATTTAGCAGGATAATCCAATATAATGGCCTCGGTTCTGTTAATGGACTAGGGATAAATGTTTAATTTAGTGCTAATTCGAAACCAAATCAGTTCTACGATTTAAAATATTTAAATTACATTGGATTGCGCTTGCTATTGCATAATCCTGCATAATTTTACTTCGCTTTCTAATCGTTTACTTTAATTCTTAAAAAAAACTTAAATTTTCTATTGAGTTAGGTGGCAACCGACCTAAGTTTATTGCTGAAACTTTAATATATGCAACTTAAATATTAAAATGTGCCTTTTATTTTAATATTTTTATAGTGGCATTATTTGTTGACAGTTAAAGACAGAATTCTAAACAAACTAAAAAATATGATTTAACCTTTTCGCCTTTTTACTCCAGATTTCTCGGTATAAAGAACCTGCGTAAGGTTTCTTCCGCTTTCCGCTTCCCGCTTTCTTCGTCCTTTATTCCTAGAGTGTCAAGACTATGGAACCAGCTGCCCGCAGAAGTTTTTCCTTCTCCTCCCAATCTCCAAAAATTTAAGTCCCGTGTGAACAAACTCCCTTTCACCACACCGAAGACACCCACGGTACGTTAGTACTTAGGCATCAGCCTTCGTGGACTGTCCCAAGATAAAAAAAAAAAAAAGAACCAGTGGCGCCTCTCTCGTTAATTTTCTAAGTTCGTACGTGAGGGACTGTTTATAAACATGCATTTCAATACTGACTCACGAATCATGTAATTTTTATTAATTATTTCTTTGTAATCTAAACAAATTTAATCAATAAATATATTACAAAAACATATTGAAACAATAAATATTAATTAGAAAGTTATAATAAAGTGATTATGAGTTGAAAAAAAAAACGTTAAAAATAAGCCAATATCTTTTATTGTATTGTAATACTCACAGTAAAATTAGGTCAAATATAAAAATCTAATGTTTGCGTTTTTAGAAAAAATATAAAGAATAAAATTTCCCATCAAAGTGACATATTTTGAGGTTAGGAACATTTTTTTTTTTGCAAAATAATTGCAAAAAAACCAATTAATATATTTTTCTGAATCTTAATTTTAATTTTTATTTTTAAGGTTTTTGTCTACAAAGTTTTTCTGGCGCTCTTTTTAAAATGAGTCTAGCTAGATGAAGTTCATTAAAATTTAACAGATATATGATGTTTTGAATTTTAAAAAATTTTATTAATTCGTTAGGTTATTTATTGACCATGTCAAAAAGAGGAGGAGTAAAATAAACTACAACGTTAAAAGGGTTTTATTATTTCAAATTTTTAATTGACCCTAAAATATTAAAAAACCACGGAGTTCTACCATTTAAAAATGTAAATTTTTAAGACAAGGGAGAATTTGCCCACATTTCAGTTTTTTAATTTTAACTCAAATTATAGGCACCTTTCATAAATAGACGTTAACACAAAAGTTGTTTAAAATTAAGTTTTCTATCGAAATGTCACATTTTTAAAGCAAAAAAAAAGCAAAAATATATTTTAAAAAAATGAAGCAAAAAAATAAAGATTTTTTTTTTATTTTCACCCCATACATTTTTTCCACATACATTTAGGTATAGGTATTGCTTTACAGAAAAAAAACCGTTATAATGTTCTTTAATATGTTTTTTTGTAAAAGTATTTAGGATTTGTAGTAATCGAGATATTAATTTTTAAAGTTGACTGCTTGCCTCGTTTTTTATTTTTTATTTTAACCTTCATAAACCCGAGCGGGGTACAGCTGTACCCCAGACATGAATGTTTTGGTATATTTTCTAAAATAATTTTTCCTACTCAATTTCCTTCGAGCTATGTTTCTTAAATATATATCTAAATTGATATACAAAATGTAGAATAAATTGCTTTTTATTGTAACTAATTATAGAGAGTTTTGTTGATTGGGGTCCAGCTGTACCCCGCTCGGTATGTAACGTCAGGTATAAATTTTGCCTACGTTAAAAACCAACCGGGGTACAAATAAACCCCAAAGTGTTCAAAACGACGGGGATTTCCCGTTTTTAGGCGTCAACGGTCTCGGGAATTCCCAATTTATTTGATAAGCAGCTTTGGTCACGTATTTATCTCAATATAACTTTAGTGTGGTTAGTCTTGTTTACAGTGATTGTCGAGTACGCGTTTATGAAAATGAGTGAACTACGGAAGTTTCGAAATGAAAATAAGCTAACTGACGAAGAACTATTGGCGATATTAGAAACGGATGATTACGACACTTATTTTGATGATTTAGCACTAGAGGATGGTGCAAGTGATATTGAGGAGACTGACACAGTGACTGAAATTGATGAGATAGATGACGTTTTACAAGTTAGTGATAGGGAAAATGAGTCGACAGATTCTGCAGATAAGTAGACCCGTCAGTGAACTTTTATACCGATCATCCAACTTATTCGTCTAAAGATGGTAGTGTGTGGGCAAGGTTCCTTTTACTACGAAGATCAAGAGACGAAAATGTAATATTAAAAAGGTTCCACCAGGTTTGACCAGATATAGTTCCCAATTTTCCACCATAAAAGAAGCTTTTGAACTATTTTTTCACAAGATATTATGGATGTGATTTTATCGGAGACGAATAGAAAAGTCGAATCATATTATGCGAGAAATGAGAAGGCCTTTTTCCTTTTTTGTGCAAGAAGAACTGGAAGCATTTATTGGTTTGCTCATTTTTTTTGGGAGCCTGGCACGCTGCTAAAGAGCCAATATGTGTACTATGGAGCCAAGATCCAACTTTATGTCGGCCTCTAGTATCATCTGCCTTGTCTCGCAACAGATTTCAACAGATTATGTGCTTTCTAAGATTTGACAATTTTGAAACAAGAGAAGAAAGAAAACGCACTGATAAATTTGCCCCAATCAGAGATGTTTTTGAAGGTTTTGTAACAAATTGCAAGAAATCTTTTAATCCATCTGAACACCTGTGCGTGGATGAGCAGTTAGTCCCATTCCGAGGCAAGGCTCCTTCTAGAGTTTACATGAAGAGCAAGCCGGACAAGTACGGGTTAAAAATTTGGGCACTGGCTGATTGTAGTTCGGCAATATACAGTGAATATGCAACCTTATTTAGGTAAGTTTTTTGATGAAAAACATTTAGATTTTCATTGCAAAATAATAATTTTTAGGCAAAGTAGGAAACACACCGGAGAAAGGCCAAGGACAAAGGGTAGTGATGGACCTGGTAAACCATTTATCTTCAGGATACGGAATAACTACTGATAACTTTTTTACCAGTATTGAGTTAGCTAATAGGCTTTTAGAAAAAAACCTTACCTTGTGTGGTACACTGCGTAAAAATAAACCTTATATTCCCAAAGAACTACTTCCAGCAAGATATAAGCAGGACTTTTCAAGCATGTTTGCTTTTATGGAAAATAAAACCTTAGTTTCCTACGTACCAAAAAAAAAATGCGGCAGTTGTTCTACTATCGACAGAACATAACGATGACAAAATAAGTGGAGAAAAAACTAATTACAAACCAGACATTATCTTACAATACAATAAAACAAAAGGTGCAGTGGACACAACAGATAAATTAGCGAAGGAATTCACGACACAAAGAAAAAGTAATCGGTGGCCGATGGCAATATTTTTCCATCTGCTGGACATTGGTGGCATTAACGCCTATAAACTTTGGATATTGAAAAATCCAGATTGGAAAAAAAATCGCTTGGATAGAAGAAGAATGTTTTTATTGGAGTTGGATCAAGAACTAATTAGGAAAAACATAATTCGTAGATACCAAAATGACAAGTCGCTACATTCGAATATAAAACAATCCATTTTGACCATTTTGCCAGAATTAAATGTAAGGAATGAACAACCTGTTCCCGTTATTGGCAGAAAGCAGCGATGTTTCTTATGAGACAGAAATAAAGACAGAAAATCTCGAAAGTTTTGTATGCGGTGCAATCAGTTCGTATGTGCAGAACATTCAAGAAATATAACAGTTTGTAACAAGTGTGATAATTAAATCATCATTTAAAATATTACTAGAATGTTTGTTCTTTTTTCATAATTATTTTGATTTTTATTATTTCTAATCATTTCATATTATTTTTCCGAAATGTGTTTACTCATTTATCAATGCTTACAAGTTTTTTTTATGTAAAAATATATTACTTTTATGAGCAGAATGTATTTTATTTTTGATATTTCCTAATTGGAACATTTAAAAATAATAATAAGCCAAAAAAATTTTGGGGTACGTTTGGACCCCACTCGGTATTTAATGTAAGTTTTTGACCACGGGTTTATGAAGGTTAAGTTGTTTACAATAATAATAATTAATTAAAAACTTACATTAAGTGTACCATCAAAATTTCGTTTAATACTAGTTTGACGTATAACTTGAGCTTTTATCAAACTAGTACTTCCAAAATTCCATTCTTCAACATTTTTTTCATGGTTACTTATGAATAAACTTTCACCATTTTTATCAGCTGACAGCCGTAAATCCGAAACATTTATTTTTTAAAACCCTCTCTTTATAATTACAATGTTTGACATTTTTTATTTAAATAGATAATTTACAGTAGAGCTCCGATTATTCGTGCGCGGTTTATCCGGACTGCAAATTATCCGTGCATGCCCATTATTGAAAAATTGCCCCTATCAAAAAAAACTTATGTTGATCTGGTTGGATGAAGTTTTGAAAATCCGTTCACGATCGAAGGTACAATTTTAACAGTGGGAAATGCTTGGAATGGAGTGGAAGAAAAGACTTTCAAAAGACCTTTTTACAAAATAATGACGCTAGAGAAAGATGAAAGCATGAAGAAACGCTCATAACTGAACTAACTGCATTAGTTTGCAACGCAACTATTTTAAGCAACGAGAATCTTCGGACCTTGTCGAAATTTTGAAGTTGCGCAAAATACGACTTTTTTTCAAAAGCATAGCTACCTTTAATATATATCCGCCCTATGTTAATGCAAGTTAGAGATTTTATTTTTCTTATTAAGTATGTATAAAAGTTTACTTTGTAGAATTCTGTTATGTATTTTTAATGAAATTTGAAAGTTAATTTGAACTTATGAGATCTATTTTTTTTGTTATCTTATTGGTGTGTACATAAATATGTATATAATATGTAAAAAATAAATGTTATGTTATGGAATATTCGTGCTTTTAATTATCCGTGCATCGTCCGGTCCCGTGGAGCACGGATAATCGGGGTTCTACAGTATTATAACTCTAGCGATTAGTACAAAATTCAATTTTTCTCACATACTAAATAAATTTAAAAAAATCAATAAAAATATTGTAAGTAACTCGGGCATTAATTGGATTAATGATCTCAACCCTTAATAGGTATTTTGATAGTATTTTATTTATTTCAAATATTATTAAAAATTATTCCAAGGTTTTTTAAAGTGTTGCGGACATAAATATAATATATTTGTCCAAAAACTAACGCCCACAAGGTAGGTCAATGACTGTGCTGCAGAAACTAGCTGAGTATTGGCTGACTTTTTACGCGACAGCGAACATGCTTTCGCGTAAAACTGTATGATACTTTTAGTACGTATAAGACTTTTAGTACCTCAATTTAATATTAACTAAATGTTCTGTGAAAAAGATAACTTTACCCTGCGCTTGCTTTCCGGATCAGGCTTGAGCTGCTAATTACTAAAATGAAGGGTACCACCGTTAACCCAACTACGGGTGGGATTAATCGAAGAAGATCGCTGATGTAAATAAAAATATTGATAACCCAGCATTATTCTGTGAAAATTGGAAAAACAAGAACAAAATTTAGATGAAAAATTATAGAAAAAAAGTTCTCTAGAAGCGTATCATACCGGATCTTCTCAAGAGCCTTGGATATATTAAGAGAAATGATCTAATTTTAATTAAGGAACTTTAAGGACCTGTTTTAGTCATGTAAGACATACGAAAAAAGATCTGTTGTAAATGTTTGATGTTTTGTAAAGAAATCTGTACCGTCTGTCACGTAAAATTTTGTGTTATTTACATTACTTTTAAATCTTTCCAAAACCTAAGTTCTACTGATTAACTAAAAATTAAGTGCTTTAGTTTTATTATTTCTGCATTAAATAAATTTTAGTGATTTCAAGAGCGTTACTCTTTAAACCGTTTTTATTAGTACCCTTACAGAATCAATGCGCATGTTAAATAAACATAACTAATATAATATTTATTTGGGACCTACTAAGTTTTAAACTGTCTTTTGTATTTATTTAGGACCAGCGTTAAAAAAACATTTTATACGGGCATACTAAGTTCCGAAAGAATATTGGAATTTGAATCTTAAATTAATCTAATAAAACAGTTTTTGTAAGCAAAGCACAAGAAAACATTATAAGCCTATTTAATAAAAACTGTGGACCAGCAATTAAATTATTTTAATAACAATAACTAACCACAACCAACCATTTAAAGGTTAAATCACAAATTTCTGTCTTTAGTTTTCGGACGAAAGCGACACTGGAAATTATTTTTAAGTTTCTATATCTACCACAAGATGGCGCAACCGAAAATGGTAAATTAAAAAACCTATTTTTTGTCCAAAATTAGCCGGTATTAGGTACAATTTTGATAACATCCACAAAAACTCTAATTAATTGTTCGAACTTTTCAGTGTCGGCTAGTTTGTAGTTCACCAACTAGAGGGCGTTGTTTAAGGAAACCTCGATTTTTCGAGATTTTCTCAAAAAAAAATACGATGATGATTTTTTTCTATATATGCAGAAGAGAAAAAAATACCTATACTTTGGCAAAAATCGCGTTTTGATGTCTACATTGGTTTTCGAGTTGTTTCAAAGTAACCTGTTTCTCAAATGAAAAATAATAATAACAATTAATCAAAAGAGCATTTGTAACAGAGTAAAAGAATAACTACTGTAAAGTAAAAAAAAATACTAAAAACTATTTTAAAGTTTGTATTGTATCCACTAGAGAACAAAATGAACAATCGAAAATATGAAAATGCCCTGATTGGAGCATTTATTAACTTTAATTTAAATATTAGTCAAGTGGGCTGGAAATCAAGAACAAGAATAAAAGATTGGAAAATGATATGACTTATTTAAGTTACCAGTAGTTGTTAATTCCATTCAATTTTTAAATAGGTGTAGCCTTATTAAAATCTAATGTGCATATAATAACAGAATTATAAAGTAGCATTTAAAATACTAGCAGTTTATTTCTTTAAAAATTGGAGTGAAACCGAGTGCGCCATCTCGCGTAATTTTAGAAACTTGAAAATAATTTTCAGCTAGGTTAGGTTTAAAGTAGGTAGGTATAACACCCTTTCACCGCGACCCATCGGTCTATTGTGGCTCACACCCTTTTATATTTCTCCCACCGGGTAAGAATCCCAATAAATCTGATGGTCCTGTTGAGGGAGAGATCTTTCACCTCCCTCGGCAACAAGGTATCATTGCCGAGGATTGCGAATCTGAGTCCTGCCATTGCTGGGCACGAACACAGTATGTGTTCTGCCCATTCATCCTCCTCCATGCACATGCGGCACTCGGCATGTTCCTCTAGGCCGATCTTGTGCATGTGGTATTTCAATCTGCATTGTCCCGTATACAGCCCCACTAGAGTTTTAAGGTGTACCATTCATTACTCCAGTAGTTTGACGATACATTGTTAATTCGGTTAGCTTATAAAGACTTTTGAGTGTCTGAGACCCGGAAGTCCATGCCAGTACCCAAGATTTTCTCTTTGTGTCCAAGCTGATATATTTTATATAATTTTTAGCTATTTCCTTTGGGCATTTATACTAAAAATAATTTTTCCCAACACTTTGCGATACATAGTTTTCGATATACAGCCAGCGTCCTTTTGTATTTCGACACCCGCTACAAAGTGTCCGGATTTTGTCGTAATTGCGGGTATCTCAGTTATTATTAGAGATGGAGACTTGCGCTTTATTCGAACCGTCGCGTCGGCGTCGCGTCGCTACATTCTAATGGAACAGAAGAAGACATTAACAGGTTTTTTCATGACTCTCTTCCTTTTTGACATACAGGACCAAATTCATTTTTTCCATTTTTTGCCCCCCCCCTTGTATTTTAGTTATCTTGTAACTAACAAAAGTTAAAACTGATGTTAGTAGGTATTTAGTGAGTAGTAAATTTTTGTTTATGGGTACCTGAAAAATTTAAATATCAAAAATCATTTTTACACAAAAAATAATATGGTAGAACGAAGTATTTATTAGCAGTGCTGGAATATGGACCAGACAAAATGGCAGATATTGATCTACAGAAAATTAACGCATGATTTTTCCTAGAGAGCAAGGTAGATTTGGTTTTAACGTGGCGTGATTTAGTCCAGAATCTAAATTTAAATTTCACATTTATGAAGAAAGTTTAGATCAAATATTCGACAACTCAAATATTCTGGAAAATACTTTTGGTGAATTATGCGATGATGTACAGGGTGTACAACTAAGAAAGGAGGCCGGCAGTATCGCACAGTGTTGGGGAAAAATACTGTTAGTAAAATTGATCAAGAGAAATAGCTGGAAATTATTTTCAAGGTTCTGAAATGGCCGCTAGGGGGCGTAACTGCAATCTTGAATCTAAAAAAGTGATGTTTATGTGAATTTTGCAATATTAACCTAACAAAAAATACCTGATCTTTAAAGTCGAGGATAATCTAAACCTTTTTTGTTTGACAGTTTTTGCTATATCTCTAAAAATGAAGTGGTGAGGGGTATTCAAAGGATTCCGTCAAACACACACTGTATCTTTGAAACGACTGAGCCGATTTTAACAAACTTGGGCTACTTGAAAAAGCATTTTTGGGCTAAAATCTTAAAATATTAAAGTTTGTTAGTTTCGACCCTGGGTTTCGACATTTGACAGAATTAATTTTCTCAAAATTAAATGCAACTAGCCCAAGTTTGTTAAAGCGCTTACTTTGAAGATCATTTGACGGAACCTTTGAGATATTCCCCCACCACTTTATTTTTAGAATTCAAAGTAGTCAAACAAAGGTTCAGATTATCCTCGATTTAAATCAGGTATGTTTTTGTTAAGTCGATATAGCAAAATTCGAAGACATATTTTTTAGATTCAAGTATTGCAAGTTACTCCCTAGCAGGCCATTTCAGAAACTTAAAAATAATTTTCAGCTATTTCTCTTGACCACTTTTACTAACAATATTTTTCCCCAACGCTGTGCGATAAATATTTTCTGAGATACAGCAGGCCTCCTTTCTTAGTTGTACACCCTGTACCGTTAGCTTCGTTAAACCAATTATATTTTCAACAAGCCGGTGCCTCAGCACATAATGCACAAAACAATAATAAAAGCATATTTGAAGGATAATTTTCCAAATCATAAGATTGGCACCCACGGTCCTACAAGGTGGCCTCCAAGGTCATGATCAATTTAGGATTTTTTTTTTTTTTGGAAAATACAATATTTTGTATCCCACATCATACAATTAAATAACTTCGAAATGCCAAAGTGCAGAAATTTTGAAATTCGGAAAGCCGTCCAGTATTAATAAATTTCCTAGGCACAATTAGAAAAGTGTGTAAGAAATGGATAGAACATAATCGGCCGAGTGATGATCGCGTTATTAAATTTAGCAATGGACTTAGCAATTGTTAAAAGTTAACAACAGTTTAGAATGTTTAACAAAATGTCAGATTTTGACAGGTTGCCTACTAAATCATTGAATAACACTGAGAATGACGTTTTGTTAAACATTCTAAACCGTTAACTTTTAACAATTGCCAAGTCCATTGCTAAATTTAACAACGCGATCATGACTCGGCCGAACGGATTGCAGTTTGAACAATATTTTTAACAGCTAAATAAATTTTCTCACTTTAGTTTTGTAATAAAGATAGATTATAAATTAAATATAAAATTTAACACTATTAAAAAAATGATTTAGGCATAGACTAAATATATAGATTTTTTTAAGAGAGTTAGATTTAAGCTACTTGTAAGTTAAAAGTGGGTAATTTTAGTTATAGCCATAGAATTTTCTTTATAGGTAGCAGACATTGTAGTAATTAAAATTATACGAATAAATTTATAAAAATACACAACTACTTTTTCTTCTTTTTTATAGATACTTTACTTGAGATTATGTTAACACTGCATACTATGCAAAATTAAGGTTTAAGTTTTAAAAGCTTGGTTTATGCACTAAAAATGTAATTAAGTATTATATATTTTTTAAAAACTTTTATCCGACATGATTGATTAAAAATATACAGAGTGTTTCATAAAGAAAATCATATGTTTGGTTCGTATCTTAAAAAATATTAAATAAAAAAATCTAACAACACCACTGAATTAATTCTACGTAAAAATGCCTACTATTATTAGTTTTTACTTATGTTGTAAGTTTTACAAGATAAGTGGGAATAGGAGGGGTTTTAAAAATGAAAACAAAAGTTTGATAATATGTTAAAAACAAAAAAGCCATGAAAAATCTTTTATATATAAAATTATATGCCTATTTACATAAAGGACAAATTTTAAAATTTAAAAATGTGTTTTTTATATTTAAATAAAGAGCAACAGGTAATGTGTTTACTTTAAACTCTTTAAAATTAAAAATAAATGTAATTTTATTTTACCCACTCCCAATACATTTAAACTTGCATTGTGACTTTAGGTCGTAGTCGTTCATTGCATAGTAAATCGAGCAGTAAAAAATATATCGGATAAACTGCTTTATTTTAAATATGTTTTTTTTACAGTTTTGTTTTTTAGCACCCCGAGAAATACCTCAGTCCAAATTAATTTTAGCTTTTCCAGGGACGCATGTAAAAAAAAACTGGCTAGAAACCTTCACCATTAGCTTTTGCATCTTGTATATGTTACTGGGAACATTACCTAATTGTGCTTCCAACTATTAAACTTAACTATTTTAAAAAACATCATTTTGCAATAAGTCTAAGTGGGCATTTTAAAGTTTAAAATATTCTACTTAAATTTCATTTTCTTATTTTGCCCTTACATGTCTCTAAAGATTTTAAAGTAGTTCTGAGACTGTAACTTGCTAAACTTTATTTCATATTGTTGCCCGACTGGAAGTTGCAACTCCGTTGCGTAAAACTCCCACAGGAAAAAACTTCGAGAGCTTTGCGGTACCCCCGGCATTAAACATTAAATTCAATTTTGAGTGACTTTCAATTTCGGTCGATCCTTCATGGACCGATCCTGGTTAACCCGTGTATTGTAAAAGTTTTCCAAATAAGTTTAAAAGAAATAATCGTTAATATAATTTTTTTTTTCTATTAAACATTCATGCATCAATAACACAGGTTCACAAAAATAAAAAATTAGTGTGTGCTGGGTGTCGGATTAGGATTTTCTGGCAGATTTTTTACCGCTGATCACAAATCTAAAGTCAAAATTTGGTGTCAAAGAGCAAAAAATCAAGAAAAGAAACAATTTCAAATATTAACGATTTTTTTTTTTAATTTAAAACGTCAATATGTCAAAAATTATAAAAGACACATGGAACTTTATAGAACATAAACTAGACCTTTAATTAAAGTCATAAAACCTTTTTGTCTAAATGCAATATTTTTCGAGTTATAATCAAAACTCCGAATTTTCAGAATTTTTTCAAAGTTTACCCCTGGAAAAAAATAAAAACTATGTTTTTTTTTATTTTTGGATTTTTTTCGCAAATTTTAAACGATTTATAATAATAGGAAAAAAAATCAAATTAATAAAAAAAAATCCTATTTTGAACTGAATTTTTTGGTCAAAATTACATTTTCGTTTATATCTCCTCTATTATTTATCTTATCAAAAAATGTTTATATAACCTTTTATATAGACAATTTAAAGGGCTCTATTTTTTGTTTTATGAAATTTTTTGTATCTCTTATAGTTTATATAGTCGTAGTCCACACATTCTGTGGTGGCAGGTTTCTGCCGGTAAATGTACCGTAGCGGTTTTTTGGATTTTTCTTGATTATTTGCTGTTAAACCCCCAATTTTGACTTCAGATTCGTGTTCACATTTGTTAAACAGCAAACTGATGATCGGAGAAAATATTTAAGAGCAGCCCAAAATAAAACTTTCGAAATGTTTTGAATTTAAAGTATGGGTAACAATATATCTGCGCTTTCTGGCATTTTTCATCTTTTTCCCGCGGTTCAAAATATAATTATAATGTTTCAGAGTTATTGAAAAATAAATAATGCACGAAAAGTAAAAAACTAAGTAAAGAAGTGACATAAAAAACATTTTGATAATTATTGGGATTGTACGACCCCGAACACTTTTAAACACTTAGAAACGAAAGATTCTCATCAATAGCATTCCCTTGTCTCGTTTGGAGCGCTTAAACTAGAGAAAAATAAATATCTCATCCCGATTGGACGAAAAGGACGGGCATTATCAATACGTGCGGCTGCCTATTGCTTCGCCGCTGCTCGTTTTCTTTTAACAGACAGCCAGGCGTCACTGTCACTAGTAACCCCGAAGGTAACATCCAGGCTAACATGGCTATGCCAAAAAGAACTGGAAGTTCGCAGCAAAGTAACTCTCCTGTGGGTACCAGGACATTTGGGAATAGAAGGCAACAAAAAAGCGGATGAGCTAGCGAGACATCGATCATCCACACCATATTTTGAATCAGAACCTGCCCTGGAGTAACCAAAACCATCCAAACCGCTTTGTTCACACGTCGTCGTCGTGGTTGGGCCAGGAAGGATCTTTTGGAACAAGCGCTAGAGTTGCTGGTTATCAGCAACTCTTTTGGCTAGCGTATGAAACGGGACTCGAAGCTAAGATGAATACAAGTATCTCCAACGGTGCCTCTGAGATACAGGGCGACCTCTCAGAGTATCTAGCCATACTGCGGTAATGTGGGGCTCTACCGTGGTGGACTATTACTTTCCTAGCTCCAAACAGAAAACGGACAGAACCACTTTTATAGGAAAAAGGTAACAAAGGTGCGCTGACCGAAATCGATAAATCCGTTTCGAGAGGTGCCACTCAAGGTAACAAGCAGACAAAGATGAGCCGACCGAAACGGGTGAATCCGTTTCGGTCAGGCGCCGGTGCCCCTGAAGTCACCGGCGCCTGTCTCCGGGAAGGGACTAATCCATTCCAAACAAACAGGTGCTTAGGAAGGGTTCCCTGAATCCAAAGAGAAGGCGGACAGAACCGCCTTTATAGGAAAAATGGTTCCCTGGCTTTAAACAGAAAGCGGATAGGACCGTTTTCATAGGGTAAGGCCGGAGATGCGGCCTCATAAAGAACATCTGGTTCCTGTAACAAGGACCTGGTAGCTACCCACGTCACTAGACCGGGAGAGGAGGGCATGTCGGATCTAATCGTCTGCTCGTCATACTCTCCAGGAGACAAGGACACCAGAACATATCAGAACACATTATGCTCGTGTTCGGTAGCGACATGAGTAAGAGGAAATGTAAGAACTCTCTCTCCCAATCTGGTATGGGATTCATTAGAAGTCCGATCCTATTGGGAGAAATATAAAAAGGTGTGAGCCACAATAGACCGAGCGGTCGCAGTGGAGGGCATGAAAAGACCACTCACTTTAAACCTACCTACCTACCAAAACCACAGCACGAGGGCATGGATCCGAAACAAACACAAGGAACACTGGGACAACCTCAGTAGAATAAGACATGGAAAAAAGCTTCATAAGGGGTCCATCCAAAAGAACACAGGAAGAACTACTCAGACAAAGTGGAAAAATACTTTGCATAACAGTAAGGTTGCTAACAGGGCACGATAACCTAAGAGGACACCTACACAAAATAGGCTCATACAATGGAGACCCAAGTTGCAGAATATGCGACGAGGAGGAAGAAACCGCCTACCATATACTGTGCAAATGTGAAGCATTATTTAAGCAACCAAAAATGGGCCCACAGGAATATATCAACCAACCAGTCTCGAGGTTATACAGACTAATGGAAGAATTGGTATAAAAGATAATGGGAAATTAGGCACAAAAAGCCCAAGAGGCTGCGCTGCCTCCGGTAGTGAATCGAGACGGCTCCCAGGAAAAAGAAGAGGAAGCTGCTCGTTTTTAATAAAAAACCACCGTCCAGTAGTATTTCTGCTTTTTCAAAAATACTTAATTCATTTAATATACTTTTGTAAATGTATATGCATATAAAACTACAATTATTCAAAACTGCCATTTAAAATGCCTAGAAAATATTCTGGTCTCATTCTACCACTTTTTTTAGCATACTATTATAAAAATTAAAACTTTTTTAGTAAATCGTTTTAAACCTGCTCGATCTTTGCTCAAGGCAATTAAAGAATTGTCAACCGAAGTCGCGACGTGCGACGTTCCTCAGGGCCTCACCGAATGCTAATTACTCGCGAACATGTGGAAATTAGTTGTTAATTCGTTCTAATGCACTTAAAAGTAATTGAAATTTGAATGGCGTTTAGCGGAAATACGTGAAAATTGTAAAAACCTCCCTTGTGAAAACTCGTCCCAGAAGAATACTTGAACTTTACAGGATTTTCTTAAGATGGTGAATTAAAATGAAATTATCTTTTAGACATTTTGTAATTTCATTATTTTGTTAGATGCTTAGACTTCGAATATAAAATTAATGGAATTTTTACATGAATAATATATGGTGGAGCAGAATTTAAATGTTAAACTTCTAGCCTTAAATTTCGCAATAGGGCCATAAAAAAAGTGAAACCTCTATTTTGTCCATTACATATTTCTCGCAATATTTTGAACAACAGTTAATAAAATAATTAAAATTTAAAGTAAAAACATAAGGCGGCACATAATTAACATTTTCTTAGTTAGATACTTGTTTTTAAAAGCATCCATTACATAGGCCACAAAAAAAGTGAAGTATTTTTTTCCTAAACACTAACCTGAAGTCAAAATTTGGGGTCAAAGCAAATAATCAAGATAAGGAGTAATTTCAGATATTAACATTTTTTTTTTAATTTAAACGTTAATATCTTAAAAACGCTAAAAGATACATGAAACGTTATATGACACAAACAATGTATTTTAAGAGACCTTTAATTAAAGTTTAAATTTGTTTGTTTAAATAAAATATTTTTCGAGTTATAATCAAAAAACCGAATTTTCAGAATTTTTAGGTATTTCTCTGAAAAAAATTTAAAATTGATTTCTTTTAATTTTGGATTTTTTTTGCAAACTTTAAGTGACGTGAGATTCAAATAAATAAAATTAATAATTTCTTATTAAAAAAAAACTTAAAAATTGCATTAATAAAAAAACATTTTTTTTTTTTTTGAATTGAAATTTTTTGTCAAAATTACATTTTCGTTTATATCTTCTTTATTATTTATCTTATCAAAAATGTTTGTATAACTTTTTTATAGACAATTTGAAAAGCTCTATTTTTTATTCTATGAAATTCTTATAGTTTATGTAGTCGTGGTCCAAACATTTCGTGGTAGCAGGTTTCTGCCGTTAAAGGTACCGTGTCGGTTTTTTGGGGATTTCTCGATTTTTTTTCAGCTGAAAAAAAAAACGCCCGAAAATCCTCGTCCGACACCCAGCACACACCGTTTTTTTTTGTGGGGCTGTGTTATTTTTGTCGATACATTTTAATTTAAAGAATTTCGTACCCCATTTTCAGTAACAATATAATTAATTTAGGTTTGTAAGGTGTTAGACAATGTTATAGTTTGAATATCACTAAAAATCTTGATAATCCATTGTCTTTATTCGTTAATTGGTACAGAACATTTCGATTCGTGATTATTTCCAACGAACTAAAAAACAAAGACAATGGAAGTCCAAGGTTTAAGTGTAATTGAAACGCTAGACTGTGAGAAAATATTGACTTCTCTATTTTCTAATTTAAATCGCAAATTTGTCATATAAATTAGATTAATCTGTTGTTACTAAAAATAAATACAAAATTCTTTTTATTAGAACATATCGAAACAAAATAAGATATTTTCAAAAACGAACTAATAAATGTTATTAAGAAAATGTTAATTGTTTGTCGTATTTATTTTTCAATCAAATAATTTTTTAAATATTCTTTTAGATTTCAGGGGCAATAATATAGATGGCTTATCCACCTTGTTTCTCAATACGAGAAAATTCAGTCCTCGCTGGATGACCCTGTTTATAAATTAATAAATAATTTGACTTTTTAAATACCTAATAAGGTATTAAGGCTAAAAAGAAATTTAATTCTCAAAAGAGATCAGATTTATTTGAAGACCCAAAAATGAAAATATTATCAAAACATTTTATAAACGTCCTTATAAAAAAATATAAAAAACATATGCAATGACTTACAATTTGAAAAGGAACCAAATTTAATGGGGAGCGCATCCACTTTGTGGTAACTGCATGCAGTTGTTCGATATTCATTAACTTTAAAAATGTTGATTACAGAAGAAAGATAAAAATTTTTGTATAAGTTTATTTCGTAAAACAAAATACTTTTTAAGAGGATCCTAAACTTGACATTTAGCATAAGGGCAAACCTACAAACCTCATAGTATGGGAAGTAAAAGACTACCAGATTTTTATTTTCGCTGAATATGAGTGCTTTTTGACAATATTTAAAAAAACAGGTCATTTTGTGTAATATACAAATATTATGCATAACATTTCTTTAGATTCCTTTTTTTTAATAACACTGCGATATCATTCTAACAAGAATTCCACTGCGACTACAGCCCGTTCACATTACGATAAAAAATAACCTGATCGCCCTTCAATGCCAGCGGGAAGACACGTGCCGACAAATGCAAATATTCTTTTGGTTTTTATTTTATACGCAAATACAATTTTATTTAAAAATAAATATTAAATCCTTAACGTCAGTGGAGATATAACCTTTTAATTAAAGAATAACAAAATTATTATATATTTACAGTTGTTGCGTTGATACTTCAGCTTTTTCGTTTTTTTTTTGTAAATTTAAAAAACATTTTTTTGATAATAATTAAAATTAAATTATTTTTTTGTAAATCGTAGCTACTGTTAAGCATAGTGCTAAAAGGCTCTCTTTTTGTCCAGAAAGCTTGTAAAAGGACTACCTAAAGTTATTTCTATACTTTGGCATTCCAAGTGCAAAACTACTACTTTTTTAACAAAAGCCAAGGTCGAGCTTGACCCTTCGGAAGACAGATAGACAGGCCTACACGTATGCGGATAATTTTCATTTCATCATATTTTGTTGCTATTTTTACACTTTCTGGGTCTATTTTCTAGTTCTAACCAGAACTAACCGCATCTAAAAACATATTAATAAATGATCAGCATATTGGCAGGGTGCGCGATGACAACGGCATCTGACGGCTGCATAAAAGCATGCTTCAAAGCTAGAGGAGATTACTTATAAAATGTATTTATTTTTCTTAAATAAATACACAGTGTGTCTACTTAAGTTGGAAACATATGGGAAACTTTTTTATTATTAATTTTACGAAAAAAGTTATTCTTCATAAAAAGTTCTACATGCTCCGAAATCTAAAATACAATCATCAAATATTAATCTTTTTCAGTCCTAGACGGGGTAAGTAAAAAAATACGAATTTTTGTCAAGAGTAAAGTACCTTTATATATAACAATATCAAAAATTGTTATTATAAAAAGTCGTTCCGAATTAAAAATTACGTTTAAATGTGCACTTGCATTAATTTATAATGTTTTTTTATTTCTCAAAAAATCTCTGCTCGAACAACAAAAATATAACTGTAATTATTGTACATGTAATCTAGGATGCTCTGACAAGAAATGTCAGGGAGTAATTATCTTACATTTAATCTAGGATGCTTTGACAAAAAATATTTGACAGCGGCATTCAAAACATTAGTTGTGTTTAGCGAAATTTGGTAGAAACTCAGTAGAAATGCCAGCAAAATTTGTAAAAAAATTCAATTAGAGGGATGTAATTATATATATAAACATACTTTTAAATTCCGAACAAATTTTCATAATTACAATTTTCGATATTGTGAAATATAAAGGTACTTTAACTCTTCAGCAAAATTCATATTTTTTTACATACCTCGTATAAAATTGATAAAATTTGTTATCTGTTAATTGTATTTTAGTTTTTAGAACATGCAGAACTTTTTATGAGGAATAAATTTTTTTCGTAAAATTAATAATAAAAAAGTTTCTCATATGTTGCCAACTTAAGTATTTTCCAATTCCAATTTCATAAATTACATGTACAACTTAAAGCTACAAATATAATACATAGTATTATCTTCCCCATTTACCTTTTCAGGTCTTGGGGAAGAGAATGCCGGCCAGTAGATACTGAGCGGGGCAGGGGCGCGATGGAGCCCGGTGGTAGCTGCCGGTTGTTTCGTTTCCGGCAGCTACCGGTTGTTTCCGACAGCTACCACCGGGCGTACAGTGCAAAAGCTCTTAAATTGTCTAAATTATTAGAAGGTTTAAAAAAGAGATTTATTTGGTTTTGTGTTCTTTATATAGATTTAATTAAACTGTATCGACAGGAAAAAGATTCGCAAAAAACCTGCTTGATTGGTTAAGGTACGAAGTAGCGCGCTATTTGAGCGATTTAATTAATTGGGCATTCATCAATTCATTCTTTTCTTTCATTTATTTATTTTGTAAATATAACTTGTTGATTTTACTTGCTTTTCTATAGTTTATGTGTTTTTCCGCACTCTTAGGGATTTGCACCCTGGAAACGGGTGAAAATTCTCGAGAGTACGGCCCCATATATTAAAAATTAATATACTATAAATTTTTATATAAATATACAATATAATATGTTAAAATTATTAATTAAAGAGTTTAAATGTTAAAAGTTGTTATAAGATTTAAACTTAATAGTTACAGAGCTTGCATATACATATACATATATGCAATGTAAACAAATAGCTTTTTAGGTTAAATTTAATTTGCGAATCTTTTTCCCTGAAGTACTTTAGACATATTTTAGGTTTATAAATAGTGTAAAATATTTATTATATATAATATGAAATTTAGGCTAATAGACACACTGTATATAAACCTGGTCAGCACTGTAAAAGTGAAGTGCAATATCAATGATAAATAAACAATTTTAAAGCTTTAAAAGTAAGTATAAAAATGTGTGTTTTTAATAAAAAAAAAGTACTTGGAGTTTTGTAGAACCGAACTCGGGACCTTCGTGTTGCTGGTCAAACGTGATACCTGTTTAGCCAGTGAGGCATAGTACTAAAATAAGCAAAGAAATCCATTTAATTTACAGGCTATTTATGAATCAACTAACTTTTTAACTAAGACATTTTTATTACCTGACACAGGTAAACCACGACATGTAAGCCCTTTTTTTTAAGACCCTAAAATGTATAAAATTTACAGTTACTCTTTCTGCCAGTATTCTTACATTAAACACTACACAACAACTACTATGCCCCATTTTTAATATTTCATCTAATTGTTTACATTTAAATCAAGCATGATCTAACTAAAGTTTGACCACAGCGAGCGCTGCAATCGATTTAACTGTCCCTACTATACACTTTGCACCTATTTAAAAGGGCATACTGGGTATGATTGTTCTTTTTTTTTTTGATGGGCTGGCGGTCTATGTATGATAACTAAAACTATGAACTTTCTGTTTGACCTCTGAACAGTGTGGATGTTTGGTTAAAAACGACATAGTTTTTCCGGGATAGGTGGCTGAAGAAGCCAAATGCGTTGGTAAAATGAATCCTGAAGGAGTTTAAGTCAATTAATTATAGCAAGGAAGCAAGCAACTAAAATTTAGCCTTTTAATAAACTTACATAAAACAACAATAAAAAATATTTTAGAAATACCACATAATTTTCTGTTTTAAAAATATTTATTTTACAATACTGCTGTAGGGTATGGTTGGCGGTAAAACTAAATATTTTCAGCAACAAAAGCAAATGATTCATACTGATTGTGAGTTTAATATAAAAATTTAAAAAAGAGCGGTGCATCATACGTGAAGCAATTGTAAATATTTACTTGTTTTAAAAATGTTTCTTTAAAAACACAAATTTAGTTTTACAAAGTATATATTTTCTTTGGTGAAAATTTTAATATAAGGTGTTCAAATTTCAAAGAAAGTTCAAAAAGGTTTACATTCTTTTAAAAGAAGAATAAATCGAACAATTCAAATTATGTATTTTATCTTAATAAAGTGTGGTAATAATAAGAATGGAAATATACAGATTTTAGCGTTGATCCTTTTTAAATATTCAAATTTAAATCTGTATAAGTGCACATCGTTAACGATGGACTTCCATTTTTCACCAATTTAAGATGAATAGAAAGGGCTATCTGACAACAATAGCTATCAATTCCGGCCGATCGGGAAATATGAAATATTTATAGTCCCGGTAGCATTCTGTCAATGGCCCATTCTTTCCAAAAATCTGAATGTTAGAAAAAAAGGGGAAAAGACCGTTAGCATCGAGTTATCAATCACATTGGGATCTACCTTTATCATGTGGAATGCCGGTCAAATTAACAAAGTGGAGTTTTTGGTCTAAACGACGTCTTTATTACCGTATAATATTAACAGAAAAAAAGCTAATTTTTGTTAAAAAAAAAACAACAGATTTGTGTAAATTTTTTGTGTTCCTTTAATAGGTACACAAAAATTAAAAAAAATACAACTTACCATAAAAGAAATACATTTTTAGTATAAATAAAGTGTTTTGATTTTAAATATACCAATATATAATGCCTAGAGCTTTATTTTTATCTATTATAAAACCAAAGACATTGTCTAACACTTAGCGGATAACGCGTTTTAACTTAGCAATTGTTAAAGTTAATAACGGTTTAGAATGTTTAACAAAATGTCAGATTTTGACAGTTGCCTACTAAAATCATTGAATAACACTGACAATGACGTTTTGTTAAACATTTAAACCGTTGTTACTTTTCATTGCAAGTCCATTGCAATTTAAAAGGTCATCACGCTTAGACATTATTTTTATCTTGAGAACTATGGTGAACTTACCACAGAAACGTAAATAAATATTTAGATTTATAGGGGGTTTCCTTTTTTTTTCTGTTTCATGCGATCTGCAAGTTTAAAGGGGTCAATAGGACTTAGCAGCTATTTTCTATACCGCGGGACCAGGACCGAAGCGATACCATTGTATAAAGATTTCTTTGGCGTGTACCCAACTTAGACTTTTCAACTTTATGTTATACTTGGATTCTTTCAAAAAACAAATAAAAATCTGCAAGCTTTAGTTTACCTATACTGCGCTCCTAACGTAATTACAAAAAACTTACTTTAAAGAAACGAAATTTAAAAATTGTCGTTCCCAGAAGGCATATGCCATTTAAAGCGAAATCCACAGTAGGAAAATGTGACTTGTGACCGGATTGCGGCCGGGATTGCAGGCCGTTATTCAGGATAAGGCGACGTAAGGTTATTTCTGGCGCCCAATAGGAATTTGCCGTATTATGGCCGCGCGGCCAACTTATACCCATAATTGTCAAGGTAAATCCCCGTATCAGAGCGGTCGGAGGCAGAGCCCGCCGCCGCCTAATATAAAATAAATTCAAATACGGTTTAAATCCGAAAGGCTCTTGAATAAGGCGATTTCGATTCCAAATGCTTCGATTCCGAGGCTTACGTTGTTGTGGAAAAATGTCTCTATTTCGTGGAGTTTCTATTTCCCGATTATGCAAGATAAATAAAGCTCAAGTGGTATACCGAGTGCAAACGAAAAAAGCTCGCGTCTCGAGCAATTTCCCTTATATATGTGTTATTTAGTTAGTTTTTTAAAAAAACAATTATTAGACTCTGTGGTGCAAAAAGTTTCAGTTTCAAAGCTTAGTATTTATTTTGTTTTTTAAAAAAACTTTTTAATAAAGCGTGATGCATTATTTTAAAATAAATATGCAAATTTTAGCTATAGTAAACGTACAATAAGTAAAATTATATAAAGTATTTAGCAACTTATTTAGCAAGGTTTTACTGAAAATGACTTATTTTAAAAGAACGTATCAAAGAGCTGAATATTTATAGTCGAATCGACCAATACGCAAAGCTCACGGATCCATGGCTTTGCGACAAACTTTTTGCATATTTTATTTCTATGAAGGCTTTAGAAATTTTATAGTAAATACACATTTTAATAATCGTCTTACTCAACACAAAATATTTTCGGATTCCTAAATTTAGGTATTATACATACTGTAGCAAGAGAGCAAAATTAAAATTAATTCTGGTACAGATAACTTTTTTTAATGAATAATTAAGAAACCGCGATGTACTATACAGAAAAAAAAAATATGAAATGTCAACACACCAAATGTAATAAAATGAGAAAAAGATTACAAGTCATATACGAGTATAGCTCTTTTTGACATAGATCAGTCATGTATTATACAAGTGTGGAAAGTTCAAAACCGAACATGGACGTTTTGCAAGTAAGACAAAGAAAACAAATTATAACCACCAAAACAGAGTGAGATCGAATTTAAACTAGGACATACGCGCCAAAATAGCTTAAACTGCGTACGCTGGATGGAGGTTGACTCATGATGAGGAGTATAGTCCAGGGCATTTAGATCAAAATCGACCGAAACAAAAAAAAGTTTAAGGCCAGCAGATATCGAGATGCGATTTTCTGCATTGTGTTCAGAAAGCTTCCAAGAAAAAAGTCTATATGGTGTGGTTATGCCTTTTTTTGAAAAATGCCTTCTAGTACAATAAATGCATTTTGCAATTGCAATATTATAAGAAGGAATGAAAACTCGAAAAAATCGCTCGAAAATCGTTACTCGGGGGTTTTTGGGGATGCCGAATTCAATTCTGATATTAGTATTACTCGAGGCGCTGCCGGGAAAGGTAATGAAGAAAGTGAAACATCACAAACTTTGAAAATAATGCTTTATTTAAATAATAATAAATAAATAATACTTTTGATTAATATTGAATTATTCATCATAAAGTTCAATTTTTAACATAAATACTAAAAATTTTCTTCAAACACTTCTTCTTCCCTTCTTCATCTTCTTCCTCGTCACTATGCGCGGCCTAGTTGGGAGAGCCTTTTTGGTTTGAGCAATTACCATTGCAATGCTTGCATGCAAGTAAGCAACTCAAACCCACTTTGTCGGCACCCGCACCTTGTGCCACAGTCCGTTTCACAGGAACAAGAGATACTGCTTAAAATTTTTTCGGGACCGGCTCCCTCGGTCATGGTGACAGAACTAAGCTCCCCATTCTTCAATTCTCATCCCCATTCCAACGTATTTAGGGTCTCTCTATTCCCATATTTTTTCTCTTCAGTAGATATGGGAAATTCCTGTTCGCGCCGGTCCCCACGGTAACGATACTCGACTCTCTTGATAGCTTTGATGCCTTTTTCAAATCAAGTTTCGAGGCAGAAAAGATTTCAAAAGCAATTGTTTTTATAACATGTGTAATAAAATTTAATATTAAATTAAAATTTTTATAATTTATATCCCTGGGTAATTCTAATGCCAGAATTGAATTCTGCATCCCCGAAAACCCCCGAGTAACGATTTTCGGCTGATTTTCATGGACGCTGCAATTTCCCCTCCAATCACCCCCGAGCACCCACGCAGAGCGACTCCCAATCGCCTTTGGGTGATTCTAATGCCAGAATTAAATTCAATCTTCCCGAAAACCCCCGAGTAACGATTTTTGGCTGATATTCCTTGACGCTGCAATACCCCCCCCAATCACCCTCTGGGCCCCCGAGCGTCCCCGGGTAATTCTAATGCCAGAATTGAATTCGGCATCCCCGAAAACTCCCAAGAAACGGTTTTCGATCGATTTTTTCGAGTTTAAAGTCATTCTTATAATATTGCAAGTAATTATGCAATTGCAAAATGCATTTATTGCACCAGAATGCATTTTTCGAAAAATGGCATAACCACACCATATAGACTTTTTTCTTGGGAGCTTTCTGAACACAATGCAAAAAATCGCATCTTAATATCTGCTGGCCTTAAAAATTTCCCATTTATTTCCTTACTTCCCTGGACTAGTAATAAATATGCAGGCGGCAGTCTTGCCTAGAATCGCCGCGCCGCACCGGTCTTCGCTGTTCGAAACAGCGCTTGATACAAACATAGACACATCGCGAAGCTTTGTCTCACTTCTTTTACACAGTTAAAGGGGTTTCTGTTTGATACATTACACTTTATCCCTATGTTCCGTTTTGGATTTTCCACACCTGCATAGGTCATATCATTATAATGACTGATTTTTTATTTATTTATTTTTTTTTTAATCTTGGGACAGTCCACGAAGGCTGATGCCTAAGTACTAACGTACCGTGGGTGTCTATTTTTACAAAATTATCATCAACACATAAAACGGAGTTTTATAGATTTTGCATAGGTAATTTTAAAATTGCATGTTTTTAGTCAGTTTTGAACTAAAATGTTTAACTTGATCAAATCTACGGCTTCGGCCAAAGGTTATGGAGAAAGCCGTACAATCAGTTTGACCAAAAATTGGCGTTTGACCCAAGACTACTCTGCACAAACATAAAGCTAATTTAAAAATATTAACTTAGGAATAATGCATTTTTTTTACCTCTAATATTAGCAAACCAATGAAAAAGTTAATATTTATTCATAATTTCTATTTTTATTTATTCATTTAACTTTATATTATTTTCTAAAACATTCTAATAGATGGTCGCCTTAAGGCATTATGTGTGTATACTTGGCAACACAGCAGGGATTACCCCCCAAACGACCCCTTAACTTAACTAGAGGGGTCATTAGGTATTCAAGAAACGTCCTGTCTGTGCATCCCCTTGTCGCAAGTTGCAGCTATGCAGGCTGCGACAGCGGCGGCGGCCTCGACTAATGACGCAACACAATTCCTTTACAAATTGCCCGAATTATATTAATGATCAATATTGTGGTTCGTAGTTGGACGGCTAATGCAATAAGAAAAGACAAAGTTCTAAATACTAATTTAAAGATGTTAAAATTATAGCTCTTTATAGCGAACTTATTAGGCAGGTTAAATAAAAAAGTCATTAGTCTGCTGGCTTACAAACTATATACTACACAAAACAATTTTTTTGCAAAAGTTACGGTATATTAAGGAAGGGCAGGGCTCTAAAGTATTTTAAAATATGAAAGTAGCGGAGAAAATAGTGCAGGAAAACGATTTAAGTTATGTTTTATTTTTTTAAAATACCAGATATTTCCTATAGAAAAATATTACCAATTTTTATTACACAGCCCCACAAATTAAAAAAGTTGAAGGTCCAAAAGACTAGACCATGGCATCTTTATGTTTTTGGGGTCGTTGAATCCGAATCCGGGGTCAGTTTGACCCCATCAAGTCAGAGTCAAGGAAATTTCAAGGTCAAATCTGCAAAATTATACGAAACCAAATTTAAAGAATGTATAATTATGTTTTTGGGGTCGCTGAGTACGAATCTGTGGTCAGTTTGACCCGACCGGGTCATAGTCAAGTGCATTTCAAGGTCAAAGTTGTAAAATTAATCGCATTCAAATTGAAGGTCTGAAAGGCTTGACTGTGTTATGTTTTTAAGGTCACTGAATATAATTCCGTGGTCAGTTTGGCCCCATTAACTCATAATCAAGAGACATGGCAAGGTCAAATTTGAAAAATCATTATTTTACAGATTTGACTACGAATTCGTATTGGTGTTAATTAAAAAATCTACAACGGAATTCCAAATTATTGAGCATAAAATTTAGGTTCTATATTTACTTGTTTTTTTTTAGTTTAATCTACATCAGAACGAGATTAAAAGTATTAAATTGATCAAAATTAAAATATTATTCAGATGTATTTAACTTTGATTTACATATTATAATTGGTTAGTTCGCTTATCTTTTGCGTGCTAATATTACCTATACTAAAAAGAAAACATAATGACAACCTACGTTCAATGCGAAATCCATCTTTTTATTAATTTCTAGATGTCCGAACTACCGTTCCTAATAATTATTGACCGAAAGTAAGTGTCGAAAAATAAGTTATATACACTTCATATATACAGGATGTCCGGAAATAACGTTCAAATAATTCTAGGGGTAATTCTACATATTAAATTATGAAGAAAAGTTCATATCAACATAGGTCCGCAAGTGCGTCATAAGGTCACTGTGGCGTTTCAAAGTTTTATTTTATATTTTTGGAACCCTTTTAGATAGTCATTTAAGTTTTGGCATATGAATTGCTTTTAATAGTAGGTACTTTTCAGTGTTTTTACTACAGGGGCGTGCCTCGGTTTAATTTATTCACAATTTCATTAAACGTTATATTTTTGCAGTTTCTTTAAAAATTCTGATTCCGCAGTATAAATAACATAAAAGAGGTATTCTTGTTAAAAACTTGTCAGGCTAGCTGTTTTCGAGAAAATACTTTTCAAAGAAAATGGTCGCCCAAGCAAAAGAGTATTCCAGCATTTTTTGAAAGGTAAGAACAATATATTTTTAATTACACTGTTATTAACACAAACATAATCAAAAAAAGTTTATTTTTGAACCTTATGTTAAATTTGTTTACCGCAGAAATATGGCGATTAAAAAAAATGTGAACAAATTAAATCGAGCCCTTCCCTCTCGGTACGCCCCTGATTAAAATAATAATAAAATAAAAACAAAATGCCTACTATTATAACCAATTTATCTGTCAAAACTCAGATGACCATCTGAGACGGTTTTAGAGATATAAAATAGAACCCCTATATCTCGATGCCATCTTTGAATCGCCATGGCAACCTTATGACGCAATATGCGGACCCATGTTAATATGAACTTTTCTTTATAATTTATTATGTAGAATCACCCCTAGAATTATTCGATTGGTATTTCCGGACACCCTGTATATTATGTATTGCGAATTTTATAATTTACAGGTTATTTTAAATAGGTTTTTTTTTACTAAAAATAAAACAACAATAGGGCAACTGTAATAATAGAATCACTTGCTTGGCACAAAAATACACTGGCTAAGATTAAATTGATTTAGTATTTCGTCAAATAAATGTTATAAGGATATTTCTTTAGTAAGAGCAAATATATGTAAATTAAAACAGTTAATGCTTGTCAACAGGATTACTGTTAGTTGCTAGTTGAAATAAATAGGAATTGATAATTTAACGTGCATACCTTTTTCTCAGTGTATAAGCAATGAAATAAAAATGATTTGACTTTCACCTAAACGGTCTACATTTTTTTTATTATACCTAGGGGTACATTAAAGTAATTTAACAATCGACTGTCATTTATTTAATTTATAAATAGAACCCTCTTGTATTGGCATATGAATTGCATAATATTATTTTAATAGACTTCTGACCAATTTTCTTCATTTCTGAATGTGTATAGTTTCTAAATTAGAAGAATACCTTAGATGGCTTCAATAAAATGCATATTTTTTTAAGTACTTTTTGAAAAGTTTTTTACCAATTTTGTTTGCAAAATTTATGCCCTACGCGATCTTCCTAATTCTTTTTAAGTATAGTTTTATAATTAAATTACTTTTAATTTAAATTGTAAGAAGTAAGTGACATTAAATAAAAATACTATTTAAAAAACAATAATCCTAATTTAAAGTAAAAATACATCGAAAATTAATTAATATCCAAGTGATAATATATTTTTGCCAACTCATTAAAAAATAAAAGGAGCAAAATACATTTTATAAAGGTACTAATTAGCTCTGGTTATTTAACTTACCAAAAAAAAACCATGCATAGAATCTTACCTGAAAAATAAAAGGAAAATGTATTAATATACAAGTAACACCAGATTATTTTAAATAGATAGAAGAACCAAAAAACAGGCTAAGAAAATAATATCTTTAAAAATCCAGTTACCCATTATTTAAAGAATTAGGTGGTTTTAAATAAATAAAACATACTTTTGTAACATGCTATATTTGCCTTAAAGTTTATAAAAAACCTAAATAATTTTAAAATAGAATACTTGCAGTTTTTATACATTTTAATATATCAACCGTTATTAAAAAATGCAAGACCATTATCGGGCCATTTTAAATATAAAATAACATAGGAAAAACAAGATAAATAAAGAATAGGTCTCCCCATTGCTAATTTACATTATGTAACCAAGGTTACTGACCTTTTTGACCAAAGCCATACATTTTGGTGGTAACTTTAGGACATAATATATATTTAAAAAAATAATTATAAATGATTCTAAAAGTAAAATACAATTTTATGGAAAAATTAGAGCTTTACTTTCATCCTAATTATAGTAATACTTTGTAGTTTTTCTCGACCTATAGTCATGGAATGGATTTTGAGTTTAGAAAAACTACTTAACGCAAGAGCTAATCTGATGGCACGTTCTCAAGTTCGATTCTCAAAACAATAGCAACGGTAAAAAAAAAGGGGCTCAAAGATACAGGGCCTTTGTCTAATTTGGACGATTTCAGGACACCCCTGTATCTCGGTGAAGATGGAAAATAATTATAAATAGCATACATACCCTGTATAAAATTAAGTATCTACATTGCAATGAAGTTACCAATTCGTAAGTTAACTTTTTCTTTAAAAATATAAATATTATTTTAAAATTATTTGAAAATTGTCCTATTTTATCAATTCTTAATTTTAATTATTTAAGTGCGCGTTTTGTTCTAGTAGAATGCAAGTGGGCACAAAAGCAAATCGCTGCGATATTTTATTTGATATTTAAGCAAGAAATAAGATATACATACTGCCAGCTTTTCATATTCCAAAGTTTTGATTCAAATGAAATGGAGTTAAAAACGTTAAAATATATAAAATAATTGAATGTTATATTAGAAGTGGGAAAAAACTAAAAATGCTTTACAAATGTATTTTGCTAGATATCCAAAAAAAGACAACCAAGCATTAATACTAAAACTAAATGAAAACCTAGTTTCCTTTGAACCGTTCGACAAAATAATAAAAAAACAAATCAATGATAAATAAATACTGAAGTAATTAAAAATATTACTTAATATTAAACAATTATGATAAATAATAAAATGTTATACAAGAAGTGCAAATTTAAATACCTACTATACTCAGGATCTTAATGTTTTTTTTTTTTCATAAATTTCGGCTTTATTACATTTTTTTTTTAAAGATAAATATAGACTGTGTATTATCAATAATTTTATTTTAAAACGAATGGTGCAATAAAAAACAACGTGTTTTATTTTAAAAATCAACAATTTAAAAAAGGCAACTTTGCATCATATCTTTAAAACTGTAACCGATAAAAAAATTGGGTACGCCACGTTAAATACTGCACAAACTTGCTCTTTACTTTTTTTTCTATCTTTACTAACAACCGAGATACAAAGATGCAATCAAATTGTCAAAGTTTGGGAAACGGCCTGTATATCAGAGACAAGTCAGGTTAGCCGCAATCTGTTTTTACCTTTTTCCTTAATCGAATTAAAAAAGACGCTCTCTCTTTATAATTTTACCAATACCGTAAGAATCCAACAATAAGGCGCCACTCAATACAACTAATATAAACCCTATAAGTAACATAATCATTTGTATATTTCTCTATCAAACAGTTATTGAATTAAACTAATTGTAAGTTGTTCCATAATTCCTAAAACATCTGAATAGCACAGTTACATTATTATAGTCCTAAAGCAAAGTAATATGAAAATATGAATAATTAAAAAATCAACCTTATAAGGCCGAGACCTAAATTAAACTAGAGATAACAGTACGTCCCGCCGGAAATCCTCCTAGCCTTCTTTCTACAAATTTATATCAGCCCCTTGGAATAATATAATTTAATAATCCCTATAAAAAATCATGGCCTCTTAAGTAAAACATATTCGAAATGTAAATCGCTATTATCCAATTTTCTAAAAAGATTGGGAGGAGCTGATACATAGAAATATGCTCTTAAAAAAAGTTTCTAATTTGACTTGAAAAAACGTTTTTTTTCCTCGGCAAAAAAGCTTTCTTCTTTTATGTTTTTATGTACGGTGCTTTATTTTGTAGCATAATAATATTTGAATAAATTTAAATATACATTCTCAAGTTGATGGTAACAAGATCTTTTAAAATTTGATTTAAAATAATTGAATCGTTTTAAAAATATGAAAAAGTGCGTTGGCAGTTATCGTAAAGAATTTTCATTTATTATTAAAAAATAAGTAGAATAAAATAAATAATGATAACATACATAAATTATAAAAGAAAACAAAAACATTTTCTTTGGATAGCCTAAAGACAATAAATAATATTAATGTATACGGTGGCCCCTTTTCGATGGATTTCTATATTATTGGGAAAACTACAAGATGCAGAGCAAATTTGGTGGCACGTTCTCGAGTTCGATTTTGGACACAATTGCAAAGAAAAAAACAGATCGTGACTAACCTTATTCGTCTCAAAGATACAGGTCGGTTTTTAAATTTTGACGATTCCAATACACACTTTTAAAAATATTGAATGGTTACAATAACAAAATTTGTACCTATTATTTATAAAATTTTACATCCACCTCACCTATTACATTGGAAAAAAATGTAAAATAGGTAAATCTCGAAATGATTGCACAGTTTTATGGAAAATTAGTACACATTTTTGTTATTGTATATATATATATATATATATATATATATATATATATATATATATATATATATATATATATATATATATATATATATATATATATATATATATATATATATATATATATATATATATATATATATATATATGGTGTTGCTTTGAGAGCGGGACATAGGGAATCCCATGTAAATTTTGAAGTAGTCAAATATTGGCTCCCCTAATTATTAAAAAAAATGCTATTAGGATTTATGTAAGAGCACAATAAGTTCCACCCAAAATGAAAATTTGAGCATTTTTCAACCAACCAGTAAAGAATAAACTGCTTAAATACTTCTGCAACGTAGAATCTCATTATGCACCCTGTACTCTGGAAATCAATAATAAAAACACCATATCGATTTATCAGTGACAATTTAGATCATTAATTTATAATGTCATTGCCAAAACTGAACAATTTTATACGGGAATTTCAAAAAGAAACCTCGCATTTCATTTTAGTTTACATCTAATTCCAACACATGCACTCACAGTTACGCAAGACAATAAAACAAATTTGTCTACATTTAGAAATCAATTTATGACGAAAATATCAGGATATAATCAAATGCTCAAATATTCCTCCATTAACTGCCAGACAATAACCCAAACGATTATAAAACTTATTTCTTACGTTGGCTAGTTGGTCCATCGATATTCCGGCACATTCAGCGGAAATAGCATTTCTTAGCTGGTTTAAATTTTCATATTTTTTATTGGTATAAAGCTCAGTTTTTAAATGTCCCCATAGAAAAAAATCGTTTGGCGAAAGATCCGGAGACCTGGCTGGCCAAGATATTGCGTGGTTCGGGCCTATGATGTCGGTATTAAATGCGTTTTTCAAGTATTCGCGCACAGCTCTGGTACTGTGTGCTGGGCAGCCATCCATTTGATACCAAATCTCTTGATTTTCACGAGCAAGGTTGTTCAAAGCAGGCAAAATTTGTTCCTCTAAAAGTTCCAGAAAGTACTCCGCATTCAAATTTCGGTCAAGGAAAAATGGTCCAAGGATAAGGTGGCCGAAAATTCCCGCCAAAACATTAATTTTTTGTGGATATTGAGTTTTTGTCTCAACAAATCGATTTTGGTTTTCGTTACTCCAGTACCGGCAATTTTGAATGCTGGGTTCGTTGTTCAATGTAAAAGTGCATTCGTCAGTAAAGCAACTATTTTGTAAAAAACCTGTCAGTGTTTGTCCTCAAAGCAAAATTCCAGTCGTCGTATTTCGTCTCCGTCTCTTAATTCTTGGTGTCTTTCGTACTTGTAAGCGTGATATTTACATCTTTTTAAAATTCGAGATATTGTGGTGTGGTCCAGTAATGTCCTCCAGTTGTCTCGTGCTAATGTTTCCTTCGGCCTCCTCTACACAAAGTATCACGTCTAAATCCCTCTCGTTTTGTACAATTTGTCTCTGATTTTCACGTCTATTTTCTTCACATTTGCAATTATTGATTACTGCGCCTGTAGTTTCAAATTTTTTTATCGTCCGTTCTATTGTCGATTTACTTGGTATTGGCCTATTGGGAAAATAGGCTGCAAACATGTCCGCTACTCTTCGATAACTATTTCCCTGATAAAACCATTTTATAATAGGGTTTTTTTCTTAATTTGAGTAGTTCATTATTTAAAAATGATGTGACATTGATCTGATAACTTGAGAGTAAGAGGTTAAATATTTTTTCTGGTATTTTATTATAAACTTCTAATAATACAGGGCGCGTAAGAAGATTCGTAACTTATTTTAGCATTTATCTATTGTCTGGCGGACTGAGAAGAGCTGAAATTTGTACACTGGGTACAACTTTTCGTGCTCTTTAAAAAATCCTAATAATATTTTCTTCTAAAATAATTAGGGGTGCCAATATTGGACCACTTCAAAATTTACATGGGATTCCCTATGTCCCGCTCGACGGAGCAACACCCGTATATATCGATATAGATAGAAAAAAATATATATATATATATATATATATATATATATATATATATATATATATATATATATAAATATATATACATATATACAGAGTGATTCACGTTGGGTGTCCTATTAAAAATTCTGGAGAAAAAAAAAACCCAAAGGCCATAACAGTTAATAAGCTACTTTAAAAAATATTTTGGCAAGAGCAGCGTTGCCAGATCTAACAGAAACCAATGGCAACATTGTAATTTTTAATAGAACACCCTGTTTTTTATTGCATATTCGGATTCTTGTGAACATCTTCCTATACCTTTATCTTACGGTTTTGGGAAAATAATTAATCATTTTTTTTTTAAGAAACATCACCATGTCAAAAAGATTTAATATTTACGTGTGTAACCAAGCTGGATACTATTTTTTTTTTTTTGGTTAGACAATGCATATTTAAAAGATCTACATGCTATAATGGTAATATATCTTACAGAGTGTCCCAAAAAATTGAATCTTTACCGAAATTAAAATTAAACTCAATTTTTTTAAATATAACATACTGTATTTTATCTCATTTTTGAATAGACCAATAATTTACCTACAAAATATCCATACATGTTTCTATACCCATCTGCTTTTTTTTTTAATACAAACAAATTTTAATTTTTTCTGTGTTTTAAATACCATCCACAATAAAACACCGGCTTAATTTACAATTTACCTGGGTAGGTCATAGAAGTTTTTATTTTAAATTGTCCTGACAACTATTTGACATATAAGCTCAAAATTTTATATTTTGTTTAATTAATGAGGATTAAATGCTTAGAAAATTAAAATTCGCTTGTATTTAAAAAATGGTGGCAGTTGGGTATAGAAAGATGTATGGACATTTTGTAGGTACATTATTGGTCTATTCAAAAATGGAATAAAATATGGTATGTTTCATTAAAAAAAAAGAGTTTTAATAAATATTTAATATCTGTAAAAATGATTTTTTTTGTGGTTAAACATTTTAAATCGTTGTTAACTTTTAACAATTGCTAAGTCCTTTGCTAAATTTAACAACGCGATCATCACTCGGCCGTAAATCTTGTAAATACATGCATTGTCCAACCCAAAAAAACCCTGAAAATTCGGTTTCTGGATTATAACTCGAATTATATTGCATTTAGACAAAAAGGTTGTATGAGATATATTAAAGGCCTTGTAAAAATAGACAGTTTACTTTTTATAAAGTTTCGTGTATCTTCTACAATTTTTAAAATATTGACGTTTAAAATTAAAAAAAAGTTAATATCTGAAATTACGTGTTTTCTCGATTTTTTGCCGTTTGACCACCAGGGCCGTATCTAGGTATGACCGTGCCCTTGGCGAAGTTTAACATTTGCGCCCCCCACACCCCAGGGGATTTGAGGAGTATGGAATACCCCTCAACGAAAACGGGAAGGCCGGGAGTTTTTTCCCGGAAATTTTACAAAATTAAAGTGCAAAGTGGTAGGTTTAAAGTTTTTTGATCCGAGTATTTCGTTTCTTTAAAATACCAATTTTGGGGTGGAATTTGCGTCAAATTCTATATTTTCTTTATATGAAAATATTAGCCTACTATTTGAAAAAGACATGATTCACATAAAACAACTGTTTATATCTAACTAAAAAAAAGTGAAATGTAAATTAACTATACATCCTTATTTGCGGATGATTATACTTACTACTAGGATGCTTTCTTTGAGGAGCAACATGCAACAAAAAATTACAACATAGGTGAGCTAATAAAATTGTAATCTTAATTACTCGCTAAATAAATTTAAAATTTTTAAATTTAAATAACATGTAAATCTTAAATGTTTTTTTTTTTTTAATTATTTATCCTTAGCTTTTTGGCATTTTATGCGAATTTTGTGTTATTTCAATTTTTCTCGAAAACTATACACTTTACAGCAAAAATATAAAAATCTTTTTTGTGGAAAATTAAATTTTCCACAAAAAAGGTCCCATTAACAAAAACTCTAAATTTTCTTTTTTAATCTAGGTTTTAGTGCTTTGGGGAAATTTGAAATTCCCACATAGTTAATTCGATTTTTTTCAAAAATTATAAGATCTACGGTTTTTGTCAATAGTGCCTTTTTTCTTGAAAAAAAGTTAATTTATTACAAAAAAGGTTCTTTATATTTTTGCTATAAAGTCAATAGTTTTTAAGAAAAATCGAAAAAATCATGAAATTTGAGTCAAAATCGGCTTTGATATTTTTTACGGAGTCGCTGTTCATATAGCATAATTTAGCTATATGCACTTTTAAAGATGAGACATTTCTGTACAATTTCCACTGAAAACCAAACAAATAGCATAAAATGCTATAAAGCTTCAGAGAAATATAGAAAAAAAAAGAGGAACATTTTAAATTCATTTAGCGAATTAAGAGCTCACCTTTTCTGAGAATTTTTTTTCTGCATGCTTTAAACAATATTCCGTCAATGGGGCGAAAAAAAAAACATATTCGCCCCTAATGACTACGGTACTGATAACTGATGATAACAAAAATATTTATTATGACCGATTTTGCGCCCCCCCATGTAGTTGCGCCCTTGGCGGGCGCCCATCTCGCCACCGCCTAAATACGGCCCTGTTGACCACCAACGCAGTTCAGAGGAAAAAAATACGCCAGAAAATCGAAGTGCGACACCCAGCACATACTACTCTTATTTGTGAACCTGTGTTTTCATCTTGATCAAGCAAAAATTAATTAAAAAGTTAAATTTCAAATAAAACATAATTATAAAAAATCCCAAATAATGCGAATTTTACAGGTCATACTGTATATTTACAAAAACAAAATATTAAACTAAAAATTAAGGATTATTTATCCTACGAATTCGTCTCCAGAAGTTGTTTATACATTTTTTGAATATATATAAAACTAAACCAGGACCCAGACCTTACTAAGTAAATAAAATTGCCAATATTTACAACATATCAGTTTTTCTCCTTTTCGCTATTTCAAGAGAAAGCAACGTCTAAATCTAAGTAACCTTTTAGCGACAGATAGGTCAGAGCGAGATCACAATACGTCTCGAGTAAAACGGGAAGGTTTATTTTACCGTAAGTAAATAAAATTGATCGATTATGTTGCCCTAAAGTAAACAGGGGCATTATTTTAAAGCAGCTGTAATTTTTTTTTAGTATCACCTGACCCCGTATTCTTGCCAACTTAAACAAGATAAATTGCTTTAGATTTGTTAACGTAATACTTTTTTAAATGGGTTTATGTAAATATTGTAGCAGAAAATATAAAATATTTAAAAAGTAAATTGGTCAGTATGGTTCTTTTTAATTTGCTTCTTTCTTGTAATAAAACAAGTGCATTTAACTATTCCTGAACTTTAAATGATACAATTTACGATCCTTACTTAGCATCTAATACTTTAAAATTTAGTTTGAGATTAAGTAGATATAAAAAGGTATACATTTTGTACTTTTTAATATATTTTTTAAAATAGTCTTTTTTATAAATAACATTTTTGCGTTTATTTAATTTAGTACGCTCTCGATTTAAGACTTTGCTTACCTGCTTAAGATGGACCTTCCTTATTTGTGATAAGATGAAAAAAATTGTAAATATTTCTACAATTTAAATTTATGGCACCATAAAAATTAATAAAAAAAATATACTGTAAGTAACTCATTTGCATATATCCGAATCGTATTTACAATATTTTGCCAAATAGAGAAAAAACAATTTAAATTAAAGATGGTATTTTAATTCAACGTATTATCTTTAAATGAAAAAAAAAGTTTCTGCAACTTATATAAACCATTTAGGAAAAAACATATTTTAAGTAACTGGTTTACACATAGCCAAATTGTATTTACAATATTCAGCCTACTAAAAAAAAAATAAATAAACATTGTATTTTAATTCAACGTATTACCTTTTTAATGAAAAATACGTTTCAGCAACTTATATTAACCATTTAGGAAAAAATTCTAAAATTTTCTATTTTCTTCGCACACCAATCTTTAAAGCTTGTATCGCTATCATATTTAAAAAAAATAACAGTTTTAGTCCAGTCACTAAAAACCTGAAAGCACCCAAAGCTGTAAATAAATTTGTACCTCGCTCATGCTTTTGAGTGAGGAAAAGTTTATATTCCGATGTGGGAACCCGCTGAAAATGGCCCCTCAAAGTCCCAAAAATAAGTTTTCCGCGAATATCTGCAAAAATATTCGAATAAGAGAATTTTTGTTTAGACAAAAAATGAATATCACCTCGAAATCTACAAAAATGGTAAGGACCATTTTTGTAGATTTCGAGGTGATATTACGCAACGCCAATATTTTTCGCAAAAACGGACGTCGATAATCCATAACATTTCACACTGGATAGATGTGGCTAAACGGCTAAAAAATGGAGATGGGCAAAACAATTTTTTTATCAAAATGCAAGAACTATGGTGAAGAAAATTTTCTGAGATCATAAAACACTTGCTAAGGTCTTATAAGAAGAAAGAAATGTTAAAAACAAACCATTTTTTTCAAAAAATATCAATAAATTAATGAAATACTCTCAAAATATTGTGAAAAAAACTTTGACCGCTTTTTTTAATATTCTAGAAAAATCAGAATGGACCCAAACTCATATGCAATGATGAGTACGGGTTTTCCCATTCCGATGAACCTTGAATAATTAAAAAATGTGCATTATTGCCCGAGTAATAAAACAATTCGTCTGCGCGCTTATAAGTGAATCCATGAAGATAGCGGCATTCTAGCGGTAGAGCGGCCGCTAAAATGAGGAGACTTTTGGGTCCCGTTATCTCGAAAACTATCGACTTTTCGAAAAAAAAACTATAAGGACCATTTTTGTAGATTACAAGGCTATCTTTATTTTTTTTAACAAAAATTCTCCAATTCACATATTTTGGCAGATATTAGCGGAGGGCTATTTTCAGTCTTTTCCCACCTGGTACTGTTGATAAACTTTTTTTCGCTCGAAAGCATCCCCATAGACCTTAAAATTGCGCCACAGAAGAAAACTGTACAGATTTATTTACAGCTTTGTCCCTTCATTTACTGGACTATTTTCGTTACGTACACGGCTTGTTTGCAGGCGAATTGTCCTTTAAGAACAATATAAGTTTGGTTAATTTTCAAGCTTTTTGTCCACAATTTTTTAGAAAAAAAAATAAAACAACCAGTTGAAAGTTAATATTTTGCTTTTATTCTACTATTAATCTTAATTATTTACTTAATTTGACTTTTATATTTTTGTATAATAATTTTCCAAAGTCCTAGAATACCATTCCGCATTTATTTTATCAAATGATATTTCGCCAAACAAAACGTTACCATACTTGCTATGTAATGACCATTTATTCTAGTTTTCTGCTTTCACAATTTCTGTCATTATGACTTTCAACAATTTATCACACATCAATTTGTTAACATTTTAAGATAAAACGTACTGGAGCCCTTATTTACTAAGACGTTGTCTGTTATCTTAGTGATAAAATATATTATGTGTAATAGAAACTAGTCAAGCGAGTCATTTCTTCTGTATTAATTTTTTAACTGGTCTACCAGCATGTTATAACTATAATAATTTCTTAGAATGTGCTAACTATAAATATTCCAATACATATTAAAATAGAAATGTAAATATCAGTTGCAACATAAATGTGTAGTATACTTTGATTCAACAAAACCTTTATTCTAGAACTTGTCCTTTGTAGCCCATTGCTCTTTTCTAGTAACAAACCGCAAAGCTGCAGATCGTGTTTGTGGTTGCTTTAAGAGTTACGTCGCTCTATTTTATATTTCCGTAACTAAGTTGAAATGGGTTTTCTTAAATATGAATGTAACTATGATAAACGTTCGTATAAATATAAATAAGGAGAGTACATAAACACAACATTACGGTTTGGCTTGATCAAAAATAAAGCCCTCTATCAAAAGATGTTTTAAGTTCGACTAGAGCGATTGTAAATAATTCGTTTTAAGATAAAAGACTACCTTTTTAATGAAAAATACATTTTAGCAACTTATATAAACCATTTAGGAAAAAATTCTAAAATTTTCTATTTTCTTTGCACACCTATCTTTTTGAAGCTTGTATTGCTACCTTATTTAAAAAAAAAAAACACTTTAAGTCCAGTAACTGAAAAGCTGAAAGTACCCAAAGCTGTAAATAATTTTTTTCGCAAAAACGGACGTCGATAATCTATATCATTTCACACTGGATAGATGTGGCTAAACGGCTAAAAAATGCAGATAGGCAAAACAAGTTTTTATCAAAACGCAAGAAGTATGGTGAAGAAAATTTTTTGGGATCATTGAACACTTGCTAAGGTCTTATAAAAAAAAGAAATGTTAAAAACAAACAATTTTTTTCAAAAAATATCAATAAATTAATCAAATACTCTCAAAATATTGTGAAAAAAAAATTTGACCGCTTTTTTTAATATTCTAGAAAAATCAGAATGGACCCAAACTCATATGCAATGATGAGTACGGGTTTTCCCATTCCGATGAACTTTGAATGATTAAAAAATGTGCATTATTGCCCGAGTAATGAAACAATTCGTCTGCGCGCTTATAAGTGAATCCATGAAGATAGCGGCATTCTAGCGGTAGAATGGCAGCTAAAATGAGGGGACTTTTGGGTCCCGTTATCTCGAAAACTATCGATTTTTTGAAAAAAATTATAAGGACCATTTTTGTAGACTACAAGGTAATCTTTATTTTTTGTCTAAACAAAAATTTTTCAATTCGCATATTTTGGCAGATATTAGCGGGAAACCCATTTTCCGGGCCTTAAAGGGCTATTTTCAGCCCTTTTCCACCTGGTAATGTTGATAAACTGTTTTTCACTCGAAAGCATCCCCGAAGACCTAAGAATTGCGCCACAGGGGAAAACTGTACAGATTTATTTACAGCTTTGTCCCTTCATTTACTGGACTATTTTTGTTTTGGGCTTTTTATTTAAAATTATCGTTAATTAGTGCATCGTATGCATTAAAACACACGGCTTGTTTGCAGGCGAATTGTCCTTTAAGAACAATATAAGTTTGGTTAATTTTCAAGCTTTTTGTCCACAATTTAAAAAAAATAAATAAAACAACCAGTTGCAAGTTAATATTTTGCTTTTATTCTACTATTAACCTTAATTAATTACCTAATTTAATTTTTATATTTTTGGTTTTACACCTTTTTATTGGAAATCAGGTTTACAAACGTTTTTATGGTAACAATTTAACGTAATTATGAAAACTGTTTAACCTTTAACTGTGTCAGCTTCTGCTCTCTTCGTAAGTCAAAACTAAACTGGCCCGTGCGGACTTCCTTCGCGCTTTATACAGTAATGTGAAAAAGAATGAAAAAGTCTAGAATCAGCTGGAAGAATTATTTTACTACAGGATGCAAAAAAAGTGTAAAAATGAATGTATCCAACGCCCTCCGGATAATCTGCAATAGCCATTGAAAAAGGGAAAAACTAAGGTAATTTATTTCAAATAAATTATTAACCTAAATAAAATAATTCTAACCTTCTTCAATTATATTAACTAAACAGATATTTTTAGTCCGTAACAATACTTAGTCTCGTATACCTAATATAATCAAGTTAACTGATAGAACTGGTTTTTCTCTGGTTGTTTTTAACCAGGAGCCGAAAAATAAAAAAAAAACTTTAAATTTAAATTTTGCTTTTAAAACTACCGACTTTTCAGCTAAAAATAACAAATGACGCTGCATATTTAACACGCTACGCCACTTTAAACTTTGCATCGGAGATTGGCGAGAAGAATGAGAGACGGATGTTTGTCATTTTCAAACTGGAGGGCGAATTCATTAATCAACGTAATCTTATGAATATTACTGCATATCAAATAGGCAATTTATAAAGATATTGCGACGAACAGATTACCTAGCTTTTTTGTGTCACGCGATCTACGAAAAGATTTTTCAAGAAATATTTCGCGGTTTGCTATTTTTTTTTAATGTGCAAGTCCAAACGCAAAGTAACAAAATCAATTGTTTCCATGCAAATAAAGAACTATTTATTACCGTTTATTACCAAGCTAAAACGGATTTAAACCATACCATTATAACTCCTGGTTACAAAGGCTTAAGAGTTTTACTATTTAGTCTTTTTGAACACTCACGATGGTTTGAAGCCTAAGTACGAAACTACCATGGATAGATAGGAGGTTAGAGATGGGGTATTACCAATAGACGTGAAAGACTGCAAATTTCACAGTGTAAATTTTCCAGAGATAAGGAAGTACAAAGTACGTAGTTTGGGCCCCAGACGGTCTATTTAGTCTATTAAGGGACAAGTCCCCCACAGCTAATTATCGACCAAGTAAAGAAATATTTCTCATGAAACTGGGGTCATTAATAGGTTAAACGGATCTCTGGATGACTTTAAAAATGCCGCGAGTAGTAAATTCTTAAAGCACTGTATGCTTTATGATGTAACCAGTGCTTAGGCCTTAATATGTTCATGTTTTTGCAGTAAATACACAAATACGCGTTTCCTAAGAGGCTACTCATTCATTATTTCCCAGAGTGCTTACTAAAAGATATAAAATAATTTAAAAAGCAAAATTTTAGATGTTTAGTTTTAAGCTATCCCAGACGGTCTGTAAAGGGACAAGTCACCCACAGCTAATTATCAGAGAAAGTGAAGAGAGATTTCTCATAAGAGTGCGGTCATTAATAGGTCCAACGGATCTCTGGATGAAATCTAGAATGCCGCGAGTAGGAAACTTTTAAAGCACTGTAAGCCTTATGATGTAACCAGTACTTAGGCTCAAATATGTTACATGTTTTTTGCAGTAAATGCACAAATACATGTTTTCTAAGAGGTTACTCGCTCATATTTTCCCAGAGTGGTTACTAAAAGATATAAAATAATTTAAAGAGCTAAATTTTACATATTTTTTAATATTATCTGTTATACAAAATAAATAAATGTACAGAAAAATGTAAAAAAAAATAGTTTTAATGTTATTAGCAAACCGAAAAGATGCCCTTAAAATTGCTTAATGAATAAAGGCAAGGCACAGGGACTCGGTGTCGTTAACAATGTTCGTGTCTAATTATCAAAACAAGCAAATATTATATTTTAAATATCTTTTGAACTTAAGCCTTAGTAGAATAAGACATGAAAAAAGCTTCATAAGGGACCCATCCAAGAGAACGAAGGAAGAACCACTTAGACAAATAGAAAAATACTTAGCATAACAGTACGGCTACTAATAGGGTACGATAACCTGAGAAGACACCTGCACAAGATAGGCTCATATAAGGCGGACCCAAGTTGCAGAATGTGCGACGAGGGGGAAGAGACAGCCTACCATATCCTGTGCGAAAATGAAGCGTTTAATCACAAAAGACAGGCATTATTTGGGCAACCGAAAATGAGCTCACAGGAATATATTAACCAACCAGTCTCGGGGTTATATAGACTCATAGAAGGATCAAGACTAATGGGAGGATTGGTATAAAAGAAAATGGGAGAGCATGAAAAGCCCAAAAGGCTCTGCTGCCTCTAGTAGTAAATATAGATGGCTCCCAGGGAAGAAGAAGAAGACTTGACGTTGTACGACTAAGGGCGCTCTAATGATTAATACTTGAATTAATACTTGTTATATATATATATATATATATATATATATATATATATATATATATATATATATATATATATATTATATATATATATATATATATATATATATATATATATATATATATATATATATATATATATATATATATATATATATATATATATATATATATATATATATATATATATATATATATATATATATATATATATATATATATATATATATATATATACAGTGTGTCCCAAATTGGTGGGGAATGTATGGGGATCTTGGAAACCACGATAGATAGAAAATCGGTTAAATAGGGAAAGTTTTGGACAATTATGTTAGTAAGCTAAACTCGTTTACTACATGGTTTTATCTATTCAGGTTTTTGAGAAATTTTGAAAAAACCTGAAACATGCATTTTCGAAAATCGGCCATATTTTTTTAATAAGTGAACATTTTTCAAATCTGTAAAAACTTCTTTAAAGCAACTTTTTTTGTAGAATATGACCGAGTAGTCAATTTTTATTTTCTACGTTTCGGGTTTTTAGAATCATCATCAACTTTATTTTTTCATATGGACGCCATATTGGATTTTTACGCAACCAAATAGAGCTTTTTATTCTGATTTAAACAATGTATAACATGTTATAATTTAAGAGTTTATAACCTCATTTATTTCAAAAAACAAATATTTTCTCAGTTGGCCTTGATTCCGGCGAACGTAATTTTTTTTGTAAACAATAAAATATAAGTAATTGGCAAAATAGATAAGCTGAACAGATATTTTACAGAAATGGGTTCCCAAACATAGCTAGAACGTTAATACCGTGTTACAAAAAAAGTAAAGTTGATGAATCATCATCAACTTTACTTTTTCATATGGGCGCCATATTGGATTTTTTCGCAGCCAAATAGTGCTTTTATTTCTATTTCAACAATGTATAACATGTTATAGTTTAGGAGTTTATAACCTCATCCACTTCAAAAAACAAATGTTTTCTCAGTTGGCCTTGATTCCGGCGAATGTCATCTAGCGGTATTATCAAGTTAGCTCGGGTACGTTATTAAAATTTTTTCAACTTTGTAAAATGGTTAATTATTTAAAGAAAACTTGATATTTTGCAACGTTATTATTAAAGCAATAGAAATGTTAATATAGCTGCGCAAACGTATTTCGACAATTTTCCTGACAGGCAGCATCCTAAACTAACACACTTTTACAAAACTGCTTAAATTCGGAAGTTTTAAAAAACCACGACCTAAGAAGTACGTTGAAGAAAATCGACAACGAGATGCTGCAGTTAACAAACATTTTAAAGAAAATCCAACATTCTCAGCCAGGGATGTTGATAGAGAATTCCACATACCTAAGTCAACCATTTATAGGGTAGTTAGGACTATTTTAAAAAATATCGTTAATATGTTGAGAAATATGGACAACTTTTTTGAATTTTAAGGTCGTTATTTTACATCTTCATTTAGGTAGGAATATTAGTTTAGCCACTTTTTATTGTTTTTGTTTTCACTTGTTTCAATTAACTTGTTACGTGTAGTTTTGTTTTAACACGATATTAACGTTAAGCTATGTTCGCGAAACACATATCTGAAAAATATCTGTTCAGCTTATCTATTTTGCCAATTACTAATATTTTATTGTTTACAAAAGCGTTCGCCGGAATCAAGGCCAACTGAGAAAAATATTTGTTTTTGAAATAAATGAGGTTATAAACTCTATTATAACATGTTATACATTGTTGAAATCAAAATAAAGAGCACTATTTGGCTGCGTAAAAATCAATATGGCGTCCATATAAAAAAATAAAGTTGAGGGTATTCTAAAAACCGAAACGTAGAAAATAAAATTGACTACTCGGTCATATTCTACAAAAAAAGTTGCTTTGAAAAATTTTTTACAGATTTGAAAAATCTCCACTTATAAAAAGTTGGCCGATTTTAAAAAAATTGCATGTTTCAGGGTTTTTCAAAATTTCTCAAAAACCTGAATAGGTAAAACCCATGTAGAAAACAGAGTTAGCTTACTAACATAATTGTCCAAACTTTCCCCATTTAACCCGATTTTCTAATTATCATGGTTCAAGATCCCATACATTCCCCACCAATTTGGGACACACTGTATATATATATATATATATATATATATATATATATATATATATATATATATATATATATATATATATATATTTATTTTTTCAAAAATTTCTTAAACCATTTATTCTAATTAAGCATGTTGTTTCTTGGGTATGAGGTTTTCTGTATAATTCAAACAACAATATTTCTTTACGTTTCGCACCTACATGGAGGCTTTTTCAAAGATTTTTATTGTATTTTCATGATTTTAAAATATCATCTACAAAAAAAATATATCATCAGGCATACAACTTAAAATAATAATATGGAGATATAGGACAATTTACATTTGTAAAAATTATGCAGTCTAAATTATTTCATTATATTTACGTCAATAATAATTAAAATACTAACAATTACATGATAAGACATACATTTTAAAACTTAAAAACAATTTATTTTATTGTTGTTCACTTTTATTAAATCAAAAGTACGTACCCTGAAGAAACATATTGTTGGCATCATTTATAACAGGTAGATGCACACTGTCGGTAGCCGGAAGGATGAGTATTTTAATTTGTGTTTTTATAGTAAAAAAAATATTTTAAGAAAATGTATAAATACAAAAAACAATTTTAAAGATGCTTATGCTATGTAGTCCAGATAATTTTCAATTTGTAGGGACAAGTTTTAATTTTTTTTTTTTATTTTTTTTTTAACTAAGAGGTTTTTTCCATAAGGTGACTTCCTTTAACTATTTAATTAAATTATAATATATTTGGCTTAGGTTGTCAATGTCTTTTTGTTGTTTACGCAATTGTTATTTTTGATATGAATCATTTCCTTTATAGTAAGTTTATGTATCTTCAAAATCCAGTATTTTAGTTTCTGTAAAGTTAAAGGTATGTTTGGTTTCGTGTTCGTGTTTGTGTAATGCGGTAGAAGCGGATTTTTGGTATTTGTGACCATTTAAACGATTGTTAAGATGTTGGGTTGTCATACCTATATATTATAACTTGTCTAAATATCTATCCGAGTGTATTTCTAAAATTACCAAACAAAACGAATACTACATAAAAGATTCTTTTACCCTTAAAGAATTTCTAGACAAAACAGCAATACCACATAGCTATAAATTAATATCTCTAGATGTAGTATCGTTGTATACAAATATTCCAACAAATCTTGTATCACATATCCTAAAGGAAAAATGGGACATCCTTAGAAATTACACTTCTCTTTCACAAAACGATTTTATTGAGGCAGTAAAGCTTATAACACCATATACTTTCAGTATAATGATTCTTTTTATAAGCAACGACGGATGTGCAATGGGTGCCCCAATTTCATCGACAATTGCACAGTTGGTCATAATTTTGGAAGAAGAGGTCATAAAAAATTTGAATATTCCAATTATATTTTTAAAAGATATGTCGATGATTATTATGGCTGTTCCAGAAGATAAAACTACCGATGTGTTAGACAAATTTAACTCATATCACCCAAAACTGCAATTCACCCTTGAGACCGAACAAAATGGCAAAATAAATTTCTTAGATATGACAATTATAAGAAATCAAGATAACCACAAATTAAAAACAATTTGGTACACCAAACCAACATGGTCCTGAAGATACCTAAATTATAATTCAAACCACCCGTCAAATCAAAAACATAGTGTCATTATAGGATTAGCAGATAGGGCAATTCAGTTAACATCTCCTGAATACAGAGGAATAGCACTAAATAAGGTCAGAGCTGTTCTACAAAATAACAATTTTCCCAAGAAACTCATTAACAAACTAATAAAACAAAGAATACACAAATTTTACAACAAAGAAACCTCTAACAATAAACAAGAAAACGTGGAAGATAAAAAATATATTGCTATGCCATATACAAATAATTTGTCAGAAAAAAATTAAACATTTTTAAAAAATAAACATAAAATAACGGTATGTCAAAAGGGACAAACTTAGTAAATCAGTTGTTTAAAAAGTTAAAAAGTCAAACACCTCACAAAAAAGTCAAATGTTGTTTATGAAATTTCCCGTTTAAATTTAAACCAATATTATGGGAGACAACCCAACATTTTAACAATCGTTTAAATGGTCAAAAATCCCAAAAAATCCGTTCAGATTACACAAACACGAACACAAACCCAAACATCCTTTAATTTACAGAAACTAAAATACTGGTTTGAAAAAAACTACCATAAACTTACTAAAAAGGGAAAAGGGTTCATTCAAAAAAATAACAATTGCTAAACAAAAAAAGACATTGACCTAACCCAAAATATATTAAATTTTAATTAAATAGTTAAAGGAAAGCACCAAAAAAAAAACGCTTTTATTTAAAAAAATAAAATAAAAAAAAAAATTAAAATTTCCCAAAATTTGAAAATTATCGGGACACATAAAAGCATTTTAAAATTTTTTCATTTATACTTTTTTCTTAAATATATTACTAAAAAAACACAAATTAAAATACTCATCCTTCCGGCTACCGACAGTTTGCATCTACCTGGTATAAATGATAAAATATTTTTTTAGGGTAGTATTTTTTGATTTTAAAAAGTGAACAACAAAAAATAAATTGTTTTTAATTTTTTAAAAGTAGTTTTTTTAATTGTTAGTTTTTAATTGTTACACAAATATAATGAAAAAATTTTGACTGCATTTTTTAAAATGTAAATTGTCCATATCTTTTATATTATTATTTTAAGTTGTTCCTGATATTTTTTTGGATGATATTTTAAAATCTGAAAATCAAAAAAAAAATCTTGGGAAAAAAACCCCCTCCATGTAGGTGCAAAACGTAAAGAAATATTGTTGTTTAATTATACAAAAAAACCTAAACCCCAAACAATCAGTTATTATATATATATATATATATATATATATATATATATATATATATATATATATATATATATATATATATATATATATATATATATAATAAATAAATAAATAGCAAAAAATCTATTGTTTTTAGGAATCATTTAATAACATATTTGTTGGCAGAAAATAGTAGCGAAAAAAACACTTTACTAAAAGAGTTAAAAACTATATTATATTATACATTGTTTTGATAGAAGAGCATGAAAACTAAGAGAATTACACTCACATAAAAAAAATAAATAAATATTGCGACATAAAACAAAGTAAGTATCAGTTTCAAACAATGTAATCACTCGTTTGTTGTTTTTAAAAGCCAATACTAACAGGTCATCCTGAGTAAATGTATCATTTCCTTTTTTTTTGTGCAGTGATTAAAAAGTAGCTGTAAAAATTTAAACTCAGTGGTTGTTTTTTAGAGTCTGTATACATACGTCTATTCACTGTTCAATATACCTGTGTTTATCTCTTGAGCGTTTTTTGTACGATTGCGTTTAATTAAAGCAATAAATCCCTGGAAATGGTTATTGGGTGCTCTCGAAACAGTTGCAGGCGTTTTAATTATCATTTGCAAGGGGATCTTTAACAAAATATTGCTGTGACACTATGCAAACAAAAAAGCAAAAAAAAAATGTTTGTTTTAAAAATAAAACGAAACAAAATTTGAAATTGAATTTAATTTTGGGAAAAAGTTTTAAAAAATATACACTAGGTTATAACAAATTTAGTCTTTCAGGATGGAATAAAGTTAAACCCCATTTCTGAGATCTTAAAAACGATAAGATTATCTGTAGTTATATGTTTATTTGGTGTATATGAAATAGATAAAAAATGATGCCTGCAGATGTGTGTCTCATGAACAGATTGAATACAATTTTATTGTTATTTTACAAAACACCGGTTGGTGGCGCTTTAAACTGTTTTTCCTTTGAGTGGGTGGTGGGATAATACTGAAAAGGTAGAATAAAGTCTACCCTTTCAGTATTATCCACTATTTGAGGTAAAAAAAAGACACACACTGTAAAGGCTCACCACTTCTTCATGCCAACTTATAAGAAAACATATAAAGCATCTGTACTAGGCTATTTGGTCATTCTTTATCGGATGTATCTACTAATTTATTTTAAATTCGTCTTAAACAAGTGTTGTTGAGCTTAACATTCTTTTTTTCAGTTTAACGAATTATTTAAACAGTTCTTTACTTTTAGCATTTAATGAATCCCTTAATATTATTAAATATTTTTATTTTTTTATTATATTTGTTAAAACTTTCTAAATGATCCTTTATTTTTTGAAATCCTTGCAGTAAATTAGTCTTTAAATGTACGATTCTAAATTTGTTCGTGTTACTAAAAATAGTTTTTGCAATTTTGTCAATTTTTTTTTAAAGATGACTTTATTTATAACTGACAGATTTTTAAAACATGAAATTTTGTAGGCCCACGCTGACAGACACTAAAGCTGCAATTTTCATCTCAGTCAAGTACAAGGCCTAATTAGTAATAAAAATTAACTATATGAAGGAAAATATTTATTTAAATATTCCTTAGGTTAAAACCTTAAAAAAACTGCCCCGAAGATAATTTGTATACGCACAATTTTTTTTTATCCATTCGTTGTTAATAAGGTTACATTGTGTTAAACTTTCTGCATGTTGTTCCTACAATTTTGCCACATTGTCCATGAATTATAAATATATTTATCAAAACTTCATTTCGATAACTATTTCTCTCCATTTTTTTAAATATCAATACAAATATCATGTCATTTTATAGCCATCTAAGACAAATATCCCAAAATAATCAAATGTTTACAGAAATATGCTTTTATTTCCAAATCCTTACTATTACGGTATAGGAACATGATATATAATTTGCAAGGAATGCCTTTTATAATATGTCATAATATATAGGGTCTTCCATTCAAAAAAATGCACTTTTCTTAATTTTTGTATCTCGCTGTAAAATCATTAATTTTGACCAACCCTGTCTAACGTAAAAAAAAATTTCTTACTTAAAATTTTTATACAGGACCTACCTAAATTAACTTCATAATATAAACTTTGTACCGGGTGTCCAAATAAGAAAGGACGCCGGCTGTATCTCAAAAAATGTTTATCGCACAGCGTTGGAAATAAAATATTTTTAGTAAAAGTGGTCAAGAGAAATAGCTGAAAATTATTTTTAAGTTTCTGGAATTTCTGTAAATTTTTCTATTTTAACCCAACATGAAAATACCTGATTTTTAAAGTCAAGGATAATTTAAACCTGTATTTCTAAAAATAAATTGGTGGAGGGTATTTAAAGGTTTCCGTAAAAAACACCCTGTATCTTAAAAGGCTGGGGGTTTAAAATTTGGGGGTTGACAAGAGCCTTCTTGGCAATAAATTTTTATTTTTGAATTTTTTTGTTTAATGCCCCAGGGGTTTTTCGATATTCCGACAGAAATGGTTTTTTTTGAAAAAAATTAAATGCATTGGTATGTTTTTTTTCATAAAAAAGTAACTAAATAATGTTAAAAAAGCTTCAAAAAATCACCTAATATCTTTTCCTTACCTAAAATTTGGAGATTATAAAAACAAATTTAAAAAATTCCAAAAAAAAAATAATTAAGTCCCTTAAAATTTTTAAAAGGGGTTTTAATTTTGAGATATTGTAAAAATTTTCGTTGGCCTAAATTTTGAATTTAGGCATTTTTGCTATTTTTTTATGGAAAAAAAAAATTTCTGTCGGAATATCAAAAAACCCTTTAGGGGAATGTAAACCCAAAAAAATTAAAAAACCAAATTCAAAAAAACCCCTTTTTCAATAGCCTTAATCCAACCGTTTCGAAGATACAGGGTTTTTTTAAAACCTTTTTCCCCCCCAAATTTTTTTAAGATAACAAAAATTGTCAAAAACGGATTGCAGTTCCCCCCCTAGCGGCCTTTTCCCGAAATTTTAAAAATTTTCAGCTTTTTTCTTGACCTTTTTAAAAAAAATTTTTTTTCCCAACGCTGTGCGTAAACATTTTCTGAGATAAGCCGACGCCTTTTTCTTATTTAATTGAAGCTATGTTTTAAAGAAAAAATAAAGAAATGAATTTATAAGTCGAAAACGAAAAGATAGGTATAGGAAAGTATTACATAAAAATAATTAGAAAGCAATAGCGGAGCGAAAATGCAATTATATACAAGAGGTCTCATTTAAAATAACAAACTTTCTAACACTTTTTGGTGTAAGCAGCAACGTGCTTTCTTAAACAAATTTTTAGATCAATAAAGCAGAGCCAATTACCTATGTTATCAAATTTTCAGAAAATTCCTATGAACCGTTTTCCATAAATGTCAAAGGTACCATCGACCATAATCACCCTGTATATTTATATGTACATACATAACCCAAGCCTTTTAGATATATTTCTTAAACAAGAATAAAAAACTTAAATCATTTATTTTTCAGAAAGACTTTTGACAACAGTAAAAGAACAAATTATGAAAACAGGATTTACAAAGAAATAATATCATAACAAATATAATGAATAAAAAAATGACGAGTTAAAAATTGCACCAGATAATATACCCAGTAATATACTTAATAATGCCTTTATGGCGTTTTATTAATATTTTAACTATTTGGTATTAAACAGCCCTTATAGGGTATTAGGAATGCATATTCTTTGGAAAGAACGCTAAATCAGGATAATACCTAACGGCCGACCGATAATGCTCGTCCTGGGTTTCGACCCCAGATATGCTGTCCAATAAATTTGCTTATTTAAAAAAGCTCGTCCCGCTTGCCCGAACCGAGATTTAAATTTTACGGCAGACAAATTTATGTATATTGAATTTTTTGTGTACAAAAGATAGGTTTTTGGTTTGAGGTTGGGTGTTTTATTGTTAAACGGTTTTCCTTTTAATGTTACTTCTGGGCTGCCTTTGATGGGATCTTTACAGGGGGAGATTGCAAAATTTAGACGCAAAAGTACATAACTATAAGAATAATGGTTATTTAATATCGATTCGCAATTTGGGACAATATGATATACGTTTACCAATACATATATTTCATCCAAATATTCGACAAGTTAGATGTGTCTGAAGAGTAATATTTTTATTTAATATTTTTAAAAATTTTTTTTTTACTTTTTTTTTAAAAATTTTTTTAACCCTTAAAAAATTTTAAAAAGGGGTTAAAAAAATTTTTTAAAAAAAATTGTTTTAAATGTTTTTTTTTTTTCCTTTTTTTTTTTAACCCGGCCCAAGGGGGAAAAGTTTTTTGAAAAACAACTTAAAAAAAATATTCCCCAGGGAAAAACCCTTTTTTTTTTTTAAAAGGGGGCCCCCCGGAAAAAACCCCCTTTAATACGGAGGGTTTTTTTATTTTAAATTTTTAAGGATTTTTAACCAATTTTTTTTAACCCAGAACCTTTTCCTGTCAAAATTCCCCCGGTTGGCACTTCAAGGGCGGTTCTGGCCCAAAGTAGGGTGGATGATCACTGCCTCGCTACTCATCCGCTTTTTTTTTGCCTTCTATTTTCCCAATGCCCGGTACCCAAAAGGGCCTGTTGCTTCTCCCAGGACTTCCCGTTTTTTTTTGGATTTTCATTCGTTGCCTTACCCCCTTGGGGTTTCTAGTGCCCCAGTGAGGGGTTTGGGTGTCTGTTATTATGCAGGTCCGTTTTTTTTTAAAGTCCTCCGTTATTTTCTTTTGCCAGTGAGTATTTTTTCCGTAAAAAAAAATGTGTTTTCTAGTGGAATGAAGAATTATGAATTCCTCATTTCACTGTTCACGCCCGCTCCAGTTTCCTGCTGACCTTAAAAGTGGCCTGTTATTTAGAGGTTAAATTACCTTTTTCAAATAGGAACCCAAAATTTTTATTGCAGAAATGGAGAGCTAAGCAAATTGTGGATTTAAAAGAGGTAGCTAACTAAGAGTAAAATGTTATTAAAGTTTATTTAAAGGTCAAATGCACAGGGTGGCGTCTTTTCGATGGATTTCCACAGTATTGGGACTACAAGAGATAGAGCAAATGTGATGGAACATTCTTAGTTCGATTTTCGAAACAACTGTAACGGTAAAAAAAGATCGCGATTAACTTGATTTTTCTCGGAGATTTTAACGATTTTAATACACCTCTGTATCTTGGTTTTAAGTAAAGATAGAAAAAAATGGTAAATAGCATTTTTATGTAGAATTTCACATAAAATTCAGTGGCATACTTTATAACTTTTTTGTTAGTTACGGTTTTAAAAATATAACCCAAAGTTATATTTTTTTTAAATGGAAGACATTGTATATTATTTGACTATTTGATGCTCAATATCTATCTTCTAATAACACAGACTTTATATTTATTTTAAAATAAATTGGTTATTTGTAAAAAAAATTTGGAAAACCTTATAAGAATTAAATTTTGCAAACCCTTTACAAAATGTATATTGCATTAAACTTATTAATTCTTAAGCTAATTAGTCTTATAAAAATATTTAATATTATTTTTAAATTATTAGCAAATTGCCCCTTTTTATTCATTCTTAATCTTAATTAACTTAGTACGCATAAGTAGATTGCAGGTAGGTTTAGAAACAAATGATCGCTGCAATATTTTGTATAATATTTAAGCAACAAATAAGAATAACATACTGCCAGTTATTCGTTCTTTAAATTTTAATTTAAAAGAAATGGAGTTTGAAAACTTTAAATAACAATTTAATATTATTACATTTTATATTAAGAGCAAAAAAATGCGAATACACAATACAGGCGTATTTCACTAAATATCCAAAAAAAAAAGACGTGTACTTGATGGTTGCTAAGGTCAAATTAACTTCGTTTTTATTATTAAACCTTTATTCCAAAAATGAAAAGCAAAAAAAAATCTGCTTTCAACGAGTACAATAAGTTGAAGAAGAAATGTCAATTAGGTGTAATCCAAGAATTAAATGTATGTATATTTGACCTTTAACTCATTACGACCGTTAAATGCAGATTTTTTTTTATTTACATTTCTGCAGTTAAGAAATAAAGGTTCCTTCTTATTTAAAAAAGTCAATCTGACCTTGTAATATTCCTCAAGAACCCCTTTCAAGCTCAATTATCATAAAATGTCTAGTTTCGTTTTCTACAATTTTTGTATTTACAGTTATTCTCCATACGTATTAGTTTCTAAATTAAAGACATTTTTACCAGGTGTCCATTTGACCTTTGAATAAAACATTGATAATATTTAGCTCTTAACTTATAACCATAATAGGCATAGTTTTTTTTCCGCTTTTCATTTCTGCATTAAAAAAGGGAATTGCACCTTAAAATAAAATAAAGACACTTACAAGTCAACCTTAAGGTCACATAAAATGTCCTGTTTGATTTTCTACAACTTTTGTAGTTTAAGTTTTATTTTCATGGTCCCTAGTTTTCAAAATGTTTAGCTGTTTCCATACTTTTGGTACACTCTGCATGAATAAAATATCTTATATCATTTTGCATTTTTTTTACTTTACTTAAGTTAAAAACATGCTTTAGCACAAATTTGATGTTTTGAACATAAAAAGGTCTAAAAAATTGACTTCTTCTGACTGTTGGTTAGCTCTGGGTAATTCTGGTTAACAAATTAAAATTAAAATGAAATATCCACAATTTCCTATTTTAATTATCATTTTTAAGTTAATTATGTTTTAAGTAAATTAACATTTATTTACTTGTTTAAGATAGTAGTAAAATACCAGAAAGATATAAAATACAATTTTTAATTGTTTTTATTTTAGATACCACCCTATTTTACAATAATAACAAAATTTTAAATAACAAAAAAAATAATAAAAAGGGAATTTTTTCTTTAATGATCAGTGTTAAATTAAATTCCAGCTTAGCTAGAAATTACAGAAATTTAAAAGTAGTTCTAAAAAGAGTTAAAACATCTAAACGAAGTTTTAATAAAGTAATTAAGTAAATAATTAATAATACCTTAAAAATACTTGTAACATGTAAGCATGAAATCAAACAAAAATATTTTTGTTACTTTAATAAAATCACATTTAATTACAATTTGACGTAAATGTTGCTTTTTCATGTTTTTTTTTTAATATTAAAGAACATTTGGTGGAAAATCCGAAGCCAAAAGTAATTTGTAGCAGCAAATCTCGTGCCAAGAACACGTTTGGCTCTTCAATGAGGGCAATTACTAATGTTTTTACAAGCGGAATATTTTTATGTTTTCTTTGCTTCGGTGCTGTTTTGAAATTGGGGTTTTAAGGTACAAATATTATTTACTAATTTTTATGGAGTTAAATACAGTAAAAAAGGTGTTTTAAAGAAAAGGTATGAAACACTTAGAGTCAGCAATAAAATTATTTATTAAAATTTTCAATATATAGGCAATACCTACAGAAACCATTTGATAGTGACTTACCGCAAAATATCCCGTTTGAACAAGCTGATACACATACAAGCGCAAATGTTAAATCTAATTCTTGTATGCGAATGTGTAAATTTTACACGGAATGTTTTAGCCGATTATTCCACATATCGTAACTTTGATCTCGTTTCACATAAAACTATGAAATTTGGTACGGATATTTACATAAGTATTCTAAATACATGTAAAAAAATTGAGAAAGATATGTTAAGTCATCTCTGAGATATTCAATTTTAAAAATCGCCAATTTTAAGACTGGCTGACTAACTGACTCATTAACTCATTAAAATAATGGGGCAGTTTCCAATGGATTTGAAACTTAAAATTAGGTATGTAAGTAGGTTTAAGAGCCAAAGTAGAGAAATAATTCCAAAAACTGCACATTTTTACTAGAATCGCCCTAAAACAGTGCCGTAATACCGTATATTTAAGGGGTATTTTAGAATTTTGCAATCTGATTAATCATGCGTTTCTGAAGTCATAGATGTCTAGATATCTCACCCAAAACACTTATGTAAAATAGGGGCCAAGTTTCTATTCAAAAATCTCAGCCTCTTAAGGTACTGAGATCTAAAATTGGACCGAATTTTGTTTCACTTTTTTCAATTGGCAAATTTTTTTATTAATCTGACTGTAATAGTGAAAAAAACTGTCTGTATTATTAAATATCGATTATTCTTTAAAACAGACAGATCAGGTAAAAACTTAACAAGTCAAAAAAGCTTGGAACAAAATTGTGGACAAAACTAATTTAGCTCTTATCGAACTATCGATAGGGGTATTTCCAAGCGATACCCTATCTGAAAGCTCAATACTATCAATAGTATCGATAGTCCTATCGACCTATTGACATCCCTATTTTATACAACGAATACACGGCGTCAAAAAAGTCCAAAAAAATGCAACCTTTTAGAGCAAACAGAAACTGCCTAAATAATTTATTTTAGGTCCTACTAGAATTTATACAAAAATAAATGGGACTTTAAAAATGGCAAAACAAAAGTAGGAAAATAAACAAATCTGGCTTATAACTTATTTTTAATATTTATTTTTTTGGAACTTGCAAAATTTGCATTAAAACTAAACCACAAATAAAATGTTTTTTATTCTGGAATTTAAAATTATACATGTTTTCCTCATTTATATAAAACTTTTTAAATAAAAAAAGCAATTTATATTTTAAGGGTAAAACTGTAAACATCTTGAACATAAAAAATGTTACTCAAAGGCAAGTAAAATAAGACATATGATTTAACTAAAAATAAAGGATAAGGATAAGACATAAATCAAATAATATCGCAGTTTCATCCCAAATATTTTCCAATAAAATCATTGTATAAAAGATTATTAAATAATAAGACCTTGTATTTTTTATAGAAAACTATGAACCTACTTTTCTACCGTTACCATTGGCAAAATATATATATTTTTTTAATTAATCTTTGGCAAAATTACACCCGAAATTTAGTGACATTAAAAATGTTAAAATAATGACACTGGGGTAAAATTAAAACTAGTATACAAAACTGTTAAAGTTATCAGAAGTAAAATGGAAAACATCTTTCCTAATACTATTTTAAATTTCCTTTTTAAAGAGAGACCTCTTGAAGGAATATGTTTTAAGTGCATTGACAATATAAAAATATATTAAAAGCTTACATTTGACTTTTTGTTATTATTCATGGATGAATATGTTAATTTTAATTGTTGTTGATTTGTTATAACAGAGTAAATTTTAGGAATAACAAAATTATGTTAAATAATTTGTGTTATAAAAGGGCAAATAAAATAAGGTGTTGTGCAATTCTTTATTTAAATAGCTATAATTTAATTCTATTTTTGCTTAAAAATACCTAAATATTAAATGAAAATAGAGTATTAATTGCGTTTGTGGTCATATTTTGTTAAATAATTATCACCATTTTTCTCACAAACACAAAACAACATTACTTTGGTATTTCAATTAATTTTAGTGCCCAGGTTAGTTTATTTAATTCAGCTTCATTGTAAATAAAAATGAAGTCAAGTTAGGGTTTTAAAATTACTGTTTGTTCTGGTAAAGAAAAGAGTTTTAAAACTTTCTTTTATTATTATTATTATTAATTTTAAAGTAATTTACTTATACATATGTTTAATGTTGGATTTAAAAGTCAAAACTTTTGTTAATCCAGAAACATTATAAAAGAAGAAAATTGTGACAGAAGTTTAATTTAATAGTAGCCCATTTATTTGTCAAAAGTTGTTTTAATTATAAGTTATTTAAATATAAAAATTATTTTTAGTTTAACCCAAAAAGCACAAAAATGTATTTAATAATAATATTGCAAAATGGAAAAAAATGTTCATCATAAGTTTTTTTTTAAATGTTTAGTTTTCTAACTTAAATCTAGATGTTGATTACAATTATTTTCAAACTCACCAACACACACAACACAGTTCAATTTAAACTTTTAGCGATTGGAATTATAAAGAAATGTGCTAAGATACTTCAGCTAAAAGTGCATTTAATCTAGACGGCTATATTGCGTGCTTAAGAGGAGATCAAAAACCGCCTGAAAAAAGTTTTTTTTTTATTTGAAACAATAATTAAAATTTCGCAAAGAAAAGTTATAATAAAAATTAAGGTTCTTAAAATTCTCACCCCAACCGTTATTGATCTGTTACAAAATTTCACAAAACCTTCTATAAATAATGAAAACTGTTTACTTACCTTTGTTCTTTATAAAGCCACAAAAAAGATTTAAAAAGAAACAACGGCCTGGGAGTCCAGTTAATCACCGATATTTATGAAAAATAACACAGACAAAACACTAGATCTGTAAAACTTGCAAATTTATCGCGTTTTTCATTATAAAACATTAAGCAACTTAATATATTAATTCTAGGTTGGGTTATCTACAAATAGCACTGTACTTTTAAAGAAATCCTTTTATATAATTTTTTTACGTAACTTGTCCATAAGGAAGAAAACGTGGCATTTCTCTCTAAAAATTGCTCATTGTCCAATACTATTAAAATAACATTGAAAACATAGGTTCCGTCTAAATGACATTACCCAGACGTTAATGATAAGTAGTTCAAAGTAACTGTTATTTGAATATTGTTGGTGGTGGCACGACCGCCATAACATGCAATAGCTACTTATTTTGGTTCTTGGATATCGTCGAAACTAAAGAAAAATGGGTTAGATTTATATAACCCAGCACCCATGGTACCTAATACTTTACACATGCATTCGTGAGCTGTGCTCATGATTTTAAAACTGTTTTAAATAATTGTATTGGATTATTTATTTAAAACTATTATTTGGACTTCTAATAAGATGAAACTACTTCAAGGGCTAAATAGGAAAAATGATTACAATTTTTTGTTGATTGCGTAATTATTAAATAGAATATTGTAATCCAATTACAGAGGGGGAAACTAAAGAGTAGATAGACTGACTGACGGATGTAACAGAATGATAGGAATTATACTAAATACTAAAACATACATTTTTGAAAAATAATATCATTACTATTTTAAACCTAACTTCTTAACACTCTTGGTTGGATAAGTCACTTATATATTTTAATATTTAACAATCCCATTGTATTCCATCTTAAATGTTATTTTTATTTCTTAACTAAAAAGGGCCTTAGCAACGTTACTATTATAATCATTAAGTTTAACTTTATTATTAATTAAAAATACTGTTATATACTTCTTATTATAGTATATAAAGTTTACCAATTACCATTTTTGCTTTCAAAGCATACTATCAATAGATGTTTTTAATTTTCGCCTTTGACTAATAACGTTTTCTTGATCGAAACAAAATTTTACGGTACAAAAGTGTTTATATAAACAAAAGTGTCAGAAAAGAAATTTACTTCTGATTAATGATACAACTAATTATTAAATATAACGGTGTTGTTGGTTTTAAAAAGTTTTGTGCTGTGGTAATTAAAAATGCTTATAAATATACTTTAAGTAAGCAAAAAATATGTACCTTTTGTCATTATAGAAAAGTTTTAAACCTTGCACAAACATATGACAAAGAAACACACGTTCAATGTACCACCTGACTAGTCAAAATTTTTTTTTTAATATAGATTTTAAATCGGTAAAACACTAGTGTATTTAAAAACTTCATTTTTTATTATATCAGTACCTATTTTTTGGTGATACTGACTGAAATATGATGAAGATAAATTCTAAATAGATATTAATCTACAAACCCAAACCCAAATGATTTGCAATAATAAAGACTAAATTTGTATTTAAGATACTACAACTAAAAATTTACCTAATTTTATATAGAACCATATCTTGAGTATTTTTGAAGGCAAAAAAAATATGAAATTGCATTTGTTGGTTAAGCCATGAGTAACATTTAATGTCATACTCGGATTTTTGTTAATAGAATAAATTTTAAATAAAATTAATTTAACTCTTTACTGCTAAAACAAAAATTTTATTTCGGTTGTTTTAAAATACAATATTAATTTACTTATTCTTACATTATATAAAAAAGTTATTTAACGTTGTTCTATAAGAACATCTTTTTTTGATATAATTATTAGTGCACTAAGAAAAACTTGTATACATTTTATTTAATTTACTTTAAATTTTTTTCCAGCTTTTGGCTAAACTGCTTTTAATAAATAAAAGTAAATACGCCAATTAAAAACAGTCTTGATTTATGTAAAAACTTTTTTTAGAATATAATGGTATAAAGAGTCGATATTACACCGCCTTCTAGATTCCAAAATTGTACAAACCACTTATTTATGCCCTATCAATCCTTCGACTTACCTTTATAGGCAGGGCAATTAGGTGACTCCAGCAGTAAAAAAAAATATTTTGAATCTTTAATTTTTTTTTGCAATTTTATAGGCCTCTCTTACATATACTACTAAACAACCAGTTACACTTCAAACAATTTTTAAGAAAGTTACAATGTGACAAGTGTTAGAATTTAGCTTAGAATTATTAATCAATGTTTTCTAAATATCTATGCTTTGGCTAAAATAATTATATCGCGAATTAAGGGTAATAACTTTTGATAACCATACCTGGTTCCCTGCTATTGACCATGGTAATGCAAGTTATAAATATTACACAAATAAAAAGCCGCTATTAGCAGAACTATTAAAAAAGTTACAAGAAGACTAACGAAACATCAAGCAAACAGTAGTTCATAGATTCTATTTTTGGCTATATATTTAACCTTTAAGTAAGTACCTGCTTGTGTTCCTATGGATTTAGGTAAGTACAACTGGTAATACATAATAAATAAAATTAACCACGTATATAAACTTGGCTAACCCAACTCAAAAAAATACAACGAAATTTAGATCAAAATAAGGGGCTTTTTATGTGCTATTTAGGTGCACAATTAATAAATTGGGTGCACAAACGATTTTAAAAATACTGAAAAAAAGCTGTGGTTGCTAGGTTTCTGCTAGGTTTTAAAAATTTAGCAGACCCATAATCAAAGAATTTATTTTTAAATAATTAAAATAGATAGGAATTAAACGCTAATTGAATGCTGTTAGAAACCTTATAGAATCTTAAAATGTTTCTCTAAATTAATTAAAAAATTATATTTCTTCGATATTTCAACCGGTACAACTTTGATTATGGCAAATGCGCAGGGATTTTTTATTTTGACAAAAAATATGTATTTCTTTTATCCTGTCGATCCTGGTCAAGATAGTTATGAGAATATTATATTGTCATATAGGATAGTTTATACAAATTCAAAACCCCTCAGTTCTGATCGATTATGGATAGTTTTGGTTATTTAAAGCGGCTTTTTATTTCGTTAGTTAACTTTTGCAGTGCCTCCTTAAAATTTCTTAAAAAGTACGGGTCTTACCCCTTCACCGTGTTGTAACACCGCTTCTTTTCAGATCAATAAAGTTAAGCAATAGCTTAGTGGCAGTTTTATTAGTAAACACCGCCAACTGTTGGGTGTATTATTTGGATGACCAGGACCTTATTAGGGGATAATCAAAAATATATTTTAAACATGTGGTGTATCTTAAAGAAGAAAAAAACTGCGATATACCTTTCCTTGCTTTAAAAGACTAAACATGCTCTAAAGTGGCCATTTTTTGTGGCAAGTAAAGTAACATTTTAACGCTCACTAAAACGGTCGGGTTTGGCTTTTTACGGTAAAGAAATGTCAATTTCAGATGGCCCAAAAATTGCTTTGGATCCTATAATTAATTTAATTGCAAAGGCTTTTAAATAATTTCAACTTATTAGTAATAAACTGTTTTGTGTTAACGAGATCTTGCAGGCTGTTTACATTTTCATTTTAGCTAACTTAACCATAAAAAGAGAATAACTCTTGGTCCCCTACTAACTGTGAGCAACTGATATTTAACCTAAATAGCAGTAGTCGCAAAGAGCTTCCTACAAAGTACGTAATGATGCAATCACGTGCCTTTTAAATCTGCCTGTATTATATTTTACGTGACATAAGAAAACTAACTTTGTTTACTTGCGCACCAGCTTTTCATCAAAACTTTTTATGCTACCTTTGCACAAACGAGCATTCGTGTGGAGTCTTCTCTGAAAAAGACAATAAGCTTAATATTACAAACAAGATTATATTGTTATTAAATATGTTTGTTTAGCATTGCACAAATATGTGGAAATTATGCGGAAAAAAAATTACTATCTAAACTGAATACCATTATTTTTTTTTATCAGGTGACTGGCAGAAAGTCCGCAGCGAATGTGATTTTTTTATTTTTAGACAACTTAAATTTATTTTTATGTACATTGGTTTTGCATCCTCTTAAACTAAAATGATATTCATTAATCCCAGTAAAAACGTTACGGTACACGGGGAAGAGTTAAAAAATTAATTGTTTTAAAAGACTAAAGTACCCTTTATTTTTGTTTGGCGTAAAAATTTTATTAAACAAATTTGTACCCTGTACCCTTAATAATAAAAACTGGATTATCCTGTATATTCAATTTCTATAAAATAAAAGAAGAAACTAACTTAAATGTACTTTATAAGTTTCATGTTATATTAATAAAACATTTATAATTTAAGCATCTAATTCAATTAGTGTTGTGTGTAAATGAAACTCGAAACCTAATTAAACGATGTTACATTTTTAAAGTAAAATAAGTAACTACATTTTTTAAACAGTACAGAACTGACTTAGACAATTCTACAATTTTTAGTTAAAAGGTACATCATACTGTCATAAATTATATAAAAATGCTAGCGGTATTCTAAAAAAAATGAAAATAAAATTAATTTAATTTTTTAAAAGCCTTGCTTCCGGGGCTAAAGCAAGGCTTTTAAAAAATTAAATTAATTTTAACCACAACCGCACAACTAACCACAATATGACTTTATGAAGAAAACAAAACAAAAAAGATTGTATTTAGAAGCAAATGAGTTTAGAAATAATATTTTTTTTGTAACATTTATCCATCACCTTCTTTTGATTTATTTGGAATACACTTTTTTGTAAGTTTTTTTTTAATGTAATAAATTTTTAAGAATACTGTAAAAATTTAAAGTACTTTTTTAAATGGCAGGACCAATTTAGATCTTAAAACGTTAAAGTCACTCAATACAGATTTAGGATTTATTAAATAAATACAACGTTAAATATAACAAACACAGGTATTTGGATTAAATTGGTTTACATATTCAAAACACTGACAAGATATATTTTTTTCTTTTGGATAATGTAATGAAAAATAAAAACCAAATAAAATCATTATTTTTAATAAATAAGAAACAATCAAAATATTATTATCAACTTGTTTAGAATGCACGCCAAAAATTTATACTACATTTTTTAAAAGCTCTTTCTGTTTTAAAAACAAATGATGCTTAATGTTTTCATAAAACAATAAATTTAATAAAGGTAAAAATATGGGGGCGGGTATTACTCTAACTCTTTACTTATAATTAAAAGTTCCTTTATCCTTTGTATAACAGAAAGTGTGAAAGAAACTTATTGTCTTTTATGGTACAAACAACATAATAATGTAATATAGGGGTGAACAGAAATAATAAAATTATATTTTAAAACTTATGGTAACACCCAAATCGACACAGAAAATTTAGTTTTAATAAAACTGTTGTAAATCACAATTGAACCTTTAATAAAGTCTTACAACACCTAGACAAAATAATCCGCAGAAAAAAAATTATCCTAAATTACAGTTGGGATTAAAAATGTGTATTTTATTAGGGTAGTCCTGTTTATATATTACTAGTTAACATTTTAAAAGTAATTTGTCACAAAAAATTGGAAAATCCGTTTTTGTCTATTTGATTTCTATTTTTCAAACCACATTTTTTTGTCTACTAATATATAAGTAAAGCATGTTGTTTTTAAGCAAATAAATTACATAAAGATTTTTTTTCAATCAAAACGTGATCTGTCCATCAAAATGCATCAATCAAAACAAGATTTGTCCTAGGATATCATTTAAAGCCTTTTATATCCATATTTTAAATAAATATTAAAAATAATAAAACAACATTTTATTTACCAGATCATGGCCTATTAAAACCTTATTTATTTACCCTATAATATTAGCCATAAACATAATTACTTATAATGAAAATAGGTTTTTTTGTTTTACTAATTTTAATATTTATGAAATCACGTTTTGAATGTTAGCTCCTTATATAAGCAAAATAATTTTAGTTTATCATAACAACCTTTCGAAGTTGAAGTTGTACTACGAAAGAGCTGTCACGGGCAAAGATGACAGATTATATTAAAAGTGACTTATAACAAAGTATCTTGTGCGTGTATATACACCTAAACAGTTTTTAGACTTTTCTGCGGTTTTACAAGATTGTAATATTTATCTACTTATTTTAATAGCTATGGTTTGTAGTTTAACTTTAGTTAAAATGCTGTATAAGTTAAGTAAAAGCCAATGTACATTGTACATGACGTCACGCCCACGCGATTTTCATGCTGCATCTCTTTTTAATCGTAATTTACTTTGCGGAAGTGGGGTCACGTGATCTCTGATGTGTATGACAAGGTCAGAGTAATTTATTTCTGTCTACAGGATGGTTATAGGTAACATTTATTTAATAATATATTTTATTAATTAAATGAATATAATATTTATTGATGATTATGATTACGTAACTATAACAACAACAACAACGTATAGGGGCTTCCGCTAAGGCCTCCTGTTGTAACCCCTGATGTAGCCCCCTTTAGCAACCCTCGATATAACCCCCGTTAACTGGCGACCCATCTGGGCGACAGAGCGCACTCGCCCTGTTACCCCAGGAGCGGTATAATATGTCATATGTTAAGTGATGTTATTCACGTTTGGTAAAGACCTAAACATAAATACCCTTAGCTCACGTTGACTATTTTTAACGTTCTTACTCACCTTGTGTTTTGATCTATTTTTTTTTAATTTATTTATTTCAATTTGATTTAACAGTTGATAGCTGAAATTTGACAGGTGGTAGTCACCATTTTTTTTAACACATGCATAAGACCTTAAGATAGATCTAATCCACGTAAGCTTAAATTCCTAAGTCACGTGGTTTTTGACGTACGACCCTTGACAGGTGTAATTTAACAGGTGACAGCCGCCATTTTTTTCACACATGCGTCAGACCTTAAGATAAATCTAATCCACGTAGGCTTAAATTCCTAAGTCACGTGGTTTTTGACATATGACAGTTGAGAGGTGTAATTTGACGGGTGACAGCCGCCATTTTTTTCACACATGCGTGAGATTCATTAAATTCGGTTAAAAAAAGAATTACGAAAATCTGTCCATCAGAAGCCGAGATATTGACGATGACGTGGGTGTAAGAATGGTGAAAATACTATCTTTCCCTACTTACATATTTCTTATAATGTTAGAAGGGGATCTGGCACAATGTAAATGAATTTTAAATAAACTATAACATATTTCCTTTACCTACCCGGAGCCCACACTCTGTGTCAGTCATCTTTCTGTAAAATAAGTAAAACAGAAAACATTTATCTAAAGGAATTATTTTCCGAGAATGCCTCGTTTATTATACATACTTATTTAAACATCTTTATGTCTGTACTTAGTACCTCCTTCGCAAGATTTCGTGCAGCTATGTTTGACTAAACTTTGGTAGTTTATAAAGAAGAATTGAAACTTTTTATCGTGCATGTCATTTTTAAAACAGGAAAAGGATAAGCTCTCCATTCTTTGTTGCGTGATGTAGAACAAGCAGACAATCAACCTTGTCATATAACAAAAAAAAAAAAAAAGATAAAGGTATAAATAAATAAAAATAGATTTATATATCGATGGTATACGAGGAGAGGCTTAAACGTGATTGAGTAAATACCTTTTGACTTTTTTAAATAAATCAAAACATTTTTGTTAAATTACTTAGTTTTTAATCTAAAATATGTTAGGGATTATGTAAATCGCTTTATTTTTAATCCAGTAGCTACACCTTTAAATTAGTTTTCGACCAACCCAAAACCTAAAAAATGTTTATTTGTTTATTTAAAAAGGCTTATAACACTTATAGACCAGTAAAAACCGCATCATGAGTGATTTTTTTTATTGATAGTTTTTCATCAAAATCTTACTTTAACGTTAATTTCTATTTTGATTGCGATGAAAATTAACCAAAAAAATAGTAGTTATACGTGATTCGCATTATCTGTTAATTTTTTTTTTTCAAATCAAATGTTGGGCTGTTTTTAAAAATATTGAAACAAATTTTTCTAAATGCAATTTTTAGACTTTTTTTTAAATTACACCACTTTTGCAGAATAAGACTTGACGCATCCTACATAAAACTTTTTAAATTTGTCAATGCTTTTATTCTAGACACATTTTCACACTAACCAGAACTAATCAACCCAAGAACCATAATAAATGTGTGTTTTTCTACCAAATACTTTGGCTATTCAAAATTGGTCACATATGTTGAAAAGTTTATTTGTTTTTGATTTTGTATAAGGTAATTTTATAAAATATCTGTTTTAAAAAAGGTAGTTTGTGAAGTTTTATGTATGTTGGGTGGAGTCTTATTTTGCAACAGTGAGTGATGCAAAAATCAAAATTATCGTGTACATCTAAACTTTAACACATAGGTTAAAAATTTCATTTAGAAAAATTTTTTTATAACTTATTCAATATTTTTAAAAACAACTTAACTTTTGGATTTAAAAAAAAATCACCGAACCAGTATTTATGGTTAATTTTTATTTTTAATAATGTAAAAATTGATGCCAATGTCAAATTTGAAATAAAACTATTAAAAAAAGTCCGATGCGGACTTTACGGGTCACACTGTATATTTAAAAAAAAGGTTAAAAAATTGCATGGATAATAAGATTATCGGCTCTAAAAAATTAAACAAAAAGTGAAAAGACATTTAAACACGTAAAACAGAACCTTATAATTCACTTTTATAATGGAATATAATCTCACACCTATAGTTATTTCGTATTTTCTGACAGATTATATAAAACAATTATATTTACAATTATATTTAAAGAAATGTTTTTATCTACACAAATATCGAATTATTTTCGCCATATAAAAATTAAAAAAAAAAAATATGTATATACAGTATGTCGCAGTTTTCATGAAGCCACCCTTATATCTCGGAAACTACTCGTGCGATCTTTATGAAAGTTTGGTGATTGATAACTACTCCAAATGTAACCTTGCCGATACAGTTAACTTGAGATTCGGACGTTATTAGGGGCAAAAGTGTGTGTCGATTTTTCAAAATTTCATATTAGCCATTTTTTAGAATTTCCCTAATATAATATTTTTAATAGGCACTTTTAGAAACTTTTATTCAAAACAAAAGGTATTCTACAAAAAAATAATGTTTTATCTGAAAATCTGTTACTGATATCAAAAATTATGATTTTTTATTTTTTGTTTAATATAATGCCTTCTTTCAATTTCTTTGAGTACTGCTTTAAAATTCAAAATTTTTCAACTAGGCGAAGTTTCTATCAATATATTGTTTGTAATAATTGATGGATCAGGCTAAATAAAGCCATAATCAAATATCACATCGAAAAATTATTTAAGTTTATTCTTGTTTTTATTATATTTTGTCCGACTTTTTCTGGCTTTTAGCCATGATATTTAATTATGTCTTTATTTGGCATAATACACCAAATAATACAAAATATATATTGATAAAAATTTTGCCCAGTTAAAAAAGTTTTGATTTTAAAGCAAAACTCAAAGAAATTTATAGAAAGCATTATTTAAAAAAAAAATAAAAAATCATGTTTTTTGATATCAGTAAAATAATAAAAATTATTTTTTGTAGAATTTTTTTTTAAGACCTGTATCTGAAATACCTTTACGCGCACTGTCATAAAAACTTCCACAAGAATGTTTCTAAAGGTGCTTATTACCAATATCATATTAGGTAAATTCTAAAATATCGCTAATATAAAATTATGAAAAATCGAGCTATACTTTCGCCCCTATTAACATACGGCCATGAATTTTAAGTTTAAAAGTGTAGGCAAGGTCACATTTGGGGTAATTATCGATAACAAAAATTTTATAAAGATCTCACGAGTAGTTTCTGAGATATAAGGTATATATATATAAATATATATATATATATATATATATATATATATATATATATATATATATATATATATATATATATATATATATATATATATATATATATATATATATATATATATATATATATATATATATATATATATATATATATATATATATATATATATATATTTTATATATATATATATATATATATATATATATATATATATATATATATATATATATATATATATATATATATATATATATATATATATATATATATATATATATATATATATATATATATATATATATATATATGTATAAACTACTAAATTGGCCAAAGGAAATTAAACGAAAATATTTTAAAGCTTCTAGAATGGTCGCTAGATGGCGTAACTGCTAAGACAAAACAAAAAATTTGAATTTTCTTAAAAATTGTTTCATTAAGGTACTATTTTGAGAACGGGAATAAAAAGTTCATCCAATTCGGCATCAGTTTGCTTTTAAGATTTTTGTCGTATCTCTGATAATAAGGGTGGGGGAGCTGGTAAATAAATTATTTTTAAAATTGCTTTAACTTCCGTACCCATTATCCAAATTTACTCAACTTTAGTTCGTTTGACAGAGAATCTTAAGCTTATTAAAAAAATTATTTTAGTGATGGTCGCTAGTTCTTACTTTTTTTCCACAGGGCGATGTTCGTAAAAGTTTCAGTTTTTTCAAATTTTCTTAAAAAAATTAAATGGTACGGCATATTTTTTTTACGGCAGTTTTAAAGAGTATAAAAATGGCTAAATTTTGGCGAAAACCGCGTTCTGATATCTTTATTCGTTTTCGAGTTATTTTCAAATAACCTATTTTTTTTTTCAAAAATTAATGTTAACCATTAAACAAAAGCTAAGTAGGCCTTGAAAACAATAAAATACTTTTATTTTAATTTAAAACTTACCGCATTTAAAAGCAAACGTGCTAACAGCAAGATGAAATAAGAACACTATTAGAACACTAACTCTATTAAACAGAAATTATGATAAAACACATTATTGTTTAAAAAGAGAACAAAAACGAAATGTCTTTACAAATGTTCAAAATGCTTTCCATTATTTTCAATGCAACGATTTAGCCTAGGGTGGGTGCTTAATACGGATGCTTCAATTTCAGGTCTTGGAATTTGAGTAGTAGCATTTTGAATCCTTTCAATCATATTTTCTGGGGTAGTAGGACGTGTCTGAAAAACAATGTCTTTTACTCTTCCCCATAAATAAAAATCGAGCACAGTAAGGTCTGGGGATCTAGCTGGCCATGGAAACAAACTTTCCCTTACTATCCAACGGTTTGTGTGATTCTGGTCTAAAAAGTTACGAACTCTCTGAGAAAAGTGTGCCGAACATCCATCATGGTGAAACCACATGTTTATTCTTGTTTGTAGAGGAACGTTTTCTAAAAGAGCCGGTAAGACGTTTGTTAAAAAGTTCAAATAAATCTCTTTGTTTCAAAAACCATCAAAAATAAACGGTCACCCAAAATGCCACACCACACATTCACACTCCATCGATTTTGATGATCTACTTTACGCATCCAGTGAGGATTATCTACGGACCAATAATGCATATTATGCAAATTGACACCTCCAGTGCTAGTGAACGTAGCTTCGTCAGTACATAGTATGCGGGACAAAAAATGGGGATCTACGTCGACCATAGTTCTTAACTAGTAACAGTGTCAAAATCAGTTTCCGAAAGAGCCTGATGCAATACAATATGATATGGGTGTAGTTTATGGTCTATTAAAATTAGATGCACCGACATTTTACTAATTCCTAAATCCAAA
>JAHBCN010003785.1:0-71230 GCA_019359885.1 Listronotus oregonensis | reverse complement strand
CACTTTGTGTCCTAAAGTGGGTCTTTCATAATCTACCGACCGAAAGTCGATCGGAAGTACCGTTTTCGAGCTACAGGTGCCCAAACATGGTCAATTTTTTCATTGAAAATCGTCGATAGAATTTTTTGTATTTATCGGATCGCGCCTCAAATCAATAGGGTTCTGAACGGGACTAATTCTGACCTGTGTGCAAAGTTTCGTTTCGATAAAATAAAACCCTGGACAGATAATGGATTACGCTCACCTCGATTTTTGAAAAGTCACATTTTTTGCCAAATCCTGTATTTATCTATCTTCAATTGTTTTCGAATTATTTTGACATGTGCCCCATTAAGCTCCCCGATTTTCCTGAAAATTTCAACTTTCCATCTCTTACCGTTTTTTTACTATGAATTTTTATCCCACCAAATGCAAAAAGCAACACCAACCCAGCCCAAAAAAGTTCCCCTGTCCTATATATACATTCGCTTTTTTGCGAATGTATAACAAGTCATATGTTGGACAGACATCTAGAAATTTAAAAGGCCGCATCACTTCCCACAAAAGTTATTGTAGGCGAGGAGTTCATTCATGTGCCTTAGCGGAGCATGTTTTGGTTGATGATCACCAAATTGACTGGGAGCATGCTGAGATCTTAGAAAATGTCAATTCATATTACAAAAGACTATTCCTAGAAATGGTCCATATAAACCTTGAATCCAACGTTCTTAATAAAAAAAGTGACATCTCAGATCTCAGCACGGTTTACAGTTATTTATTACGGTTAGAACAAGAAAAATATCGTAGCTTAATTGACTGTCCAGCTCCTGACGACTAATTCTTTCTAAGAATCTCAATAATTTGTTTTCCTTGACGTTTGGGAGACGGTGTTTCCTCTCCTTTTCCTCTGTGAAGTCATTTTCATACCTATTTTCTTCTAAAATTAAAAGTCATAGACCAAAAAAGTTTAACCACCAAAAAAATAAAATGGCAGGAGGTGCTAGGTGTTTCACCGTTTTCCACATGTTTTTACATACATTTAATAGTAATTACTTAAAAATAAAAATAAAAATAATATAAAATTAATTTACTAAGTCAGGTAGTGCACAAGATTCGATGAACAGTTGTTGCTAAATTATTATATGGATCCTGCGCTGTAGAAATAAACAAGATATGTCTCTTTCTTTCACACGTTATTAATCTCGCATCCTTTTCTGAATCGAAGTTTTCCAGTTACGAATGTCGCTGATCCATTCAGATAGTTTAAACATTCTGTCACTTCTGTCAGAACTTTTAACCGCGTTTTTCCGCGTGTTCCCATATCGGTTTTCTTTTAAGATTTAAGTGAATTTTTCCTTAAAGATGTAGTTTGTAACACAAATATGGGGATAAATCTTGATTATCCGCATGGATATTGCTTCTTTTCACATAACAACCCACTTTGGTGACTTCAATCTTTTTAAAGTTTTTAGGTTAGTTTTCTAATTGTAAAAAACTTTACTTTTAGTTAGTCCTGAGGAAGGGAGAAAATAATAAACTCTCGAAAGCTTGACAAAACAGAAAAGGGTTTTCATTACTAAATCCAGGCCACCAATCCTTTTTCAATAATTCAAAAAGACTGCATCCCCACTACTCTGGTTTTGATATTTTTTCTTAACTAGTCAGTCGCGACTACTCTCCTCTATATATATATATATATATATATATATATATATATATATATATATATATATATATATATATATATATATATATATATATATATATATATATATATATATATATATATATATATATATATATATATATATATATATATATATATATATATATATATATATATATATATATATATATATATATATATATATATATATATATATATATATATATATATATATATATATATATATATATATATATATATATTTAAAATTTAATTAAGAGTATAATTTCAATTATCTAGTACTATTATTAAATAAACATAACTATTTGTTGCTTTGGTAGAGTATACAAAATATTCTGTAAACACAGCGAAAGCAAGACTATTAGCTTAATTGCCAATGTTGAAGTAATCCCCTTAGATATAATTTCATTAAATATACAGGGTGTTTTCTAATTGAATTTCAAAATTTAAGGGGGCGATTTTTGGGTCCATTTTAAGAAGAATACCTTATATGAACGGATGTCCTAAACTTGAAATACAGGGTGGTAAAATTTTCGAAAATAAACATTTATTATTAATATCTGTAATACCGTTTTAGGTATTCTATTGAAATTTGGCATATATGTGCTATTGTTTCCACCAATGGCGTTCGTACGGAATTTGACCTGCCTATTTTGGCAGATATTGATAATACGCCACTTATTTCTCAAAATAAAAAATATTTTTGATATTCCTAATCATTTCTGAGCAAAGTTGAATACTTGATTTTTTCCAAACCGATGCACAATTTTCTCTTAAAAAAATAAAAACCGTTTCTCTGCACGATCATAACAATATCGATAATAATCGGTAAAATATTAGCCAAAATATTTATATGCTCAATGGTTAATACTCAAGAAATACCTGGCCCACCCCTGCCCTTATGAACGAATGGGTTTACCCAATAACAACAGGTAAAGGTTTATTGGGGTATGGTCAGCCATGACGATATACTTTGAGACAGACTATACTCTAAATTTAAGATTAATAATAAAATATCACTTATACTTAAATAAATGTTAACGAGTTTTCCTTTAAATGATATTAAGAATTCCTAGGAGATGTCATTACTTAGACATTGAAATAAGCAAAAGAATAGGCAAAATCTGATTCGGAATACAAACAGAGTATACAAATTAGAAATAGATAAATACTTATTTACTTGAAAAAAATTTAAGTTTTTTTGCAACTACTGTAGCCATGGATACATTATTTTTGTGCTGATTTACCCGAATAGCCGCCACTGCTTACTTATTAAGAATTGTATGCAATAATTCCTATTAAATAATAGAAAAACTAGGAAAATTAAAACAATGCTGTAGATACTAAAATCTTCCTGAATCTACTGGTACTGGTACTGAAACTACTGGCGAAATACAGGGTGTTTTCTAATTGAATGTCAATATTTAAGAGGGCCATTTTTAGATCCATTTTAAGAAGAAAACATTATATGAACGTGTACATACAATTCTTAATAAATAAGCAGTGGCGGCTATTCGGGTAAATCAGCACAAAAATAATGTATCTATGGCTACAGCAGTTGCAAAACATAAATTTTTTTGAAGTAAAAAAGTATTTCTCTATTTCTAATTTGTATACTCTGTTTGTATTCCGAATCAGATTTTGCCTATTCTTTTGCTTATTTCAATGTCTAAGTAATGACATCTCCTAGGAATTCTTAATATCATTTAAAGGAAAACTCGTTAACATTTATTTAAGTATAAGTGATATTTTATTATTAATCTTAAATTTAGAGTATAGTCTGTCTCAAAGTATATTGTCATGGCTGACCATACCCCAATAAACCTTTACCTGTTGTTATTGGGTAAACCCATTTGTTCCTAAGGGCAGGGGTGGGCCAGATATTTCTGGAGTATTAACCATTGAGCATATAAATATTTTGGCTAATATTTTAGTGGCAGTGTTAAATAACCGTTTTTACTGTGCGTTTCAAAAAAGTTGTTTTAATACCCCAATAAACCTTTACCTATTGTTATTGGGTAAACCCATTCGTTTATAAGGGCAGGGGTGAGCCAGGTATTTCTTGAGTATTAACCATTGAGCATAAAAATATTTTGGCTAATATTTTAGAGGCAGTATTAAATAACCGCTTTTACTGTGCGTTTCAAAAAAGTTGTTTTACGAGAATATAACGATGTCGCGTCGAAATCATTTGTCATTAGATGCAAAACAGGTTGTGAAAAATGTGTATGAAACTTTAATCAGTAGAGGTCTAATTAAACAAAAAGCTTCAAAAGTAACCTGTCTACTTACAAAAACTCCAATATCATCGATAATGGATATTACTATTAGTGAAGAATAGAACAAAAGAAAAAAACGTAGTGATTTTCAATCTCACCGTATAGACAATAGTGATCAGGACCTAATAAGAAGAAAAATAGATTGTCTTTATGAAAGCGGAGTTATTCCTACCTTGGATAAACTGAAAAAGAAGCTAGACGAAGACGAAATCAATATAAATATTAGCCGTGCCACCCTCCATAGAGTTGTTTGTAAAATGGGTCTTAAATACCGCAAAATAGACAAAAGACAAGCAGTAATGGAATCGCACAGATTACGCACTTGGAGATTTAATTACCCTCAAGACATTAATAGATATATGTTAGAAAACAGATCCATAATTTACCTAGATGAAACATGGTTCGATACACAGGACACAGTATCCAAAGGATGGGTTGATTCCAGTCAAAACTGTCAGACGAAAGCACTTATAGATAAAGGAAAACTCAAACTGCCTCCTGTTGTCTGCAAAGAATATTAAGTATTCTAGCTTGGATTATCATGAGGATACAAGTGCAGAACTTTTTGAAAACTGGTTTCAAAATTATCTTTTAAAGAATATTCCAAACAACAGTGTTATTGTCATGGATAACGCAAGCTACCACAGCCGTCTGCTACACAAAGCACCAGCTTCATCAAGTTCAAAAACTGAAATCCAGGAATATTTGTTAGAAAATGATATTTATTTTAAATTCAGTTACAAAAAACGCATCTTTTGGAAGTCCTAAATTCATATGCAATTAAAAAACAATATGTATGTGATAATTTGGCTGAACAGGCTGGGCATACTGTCTTACGGCTTCCTTCGCATCACTGTATGTTTAACCCCATAGAGCATTTGTGAAACCAAGTAAAATCAAAATTCAGAGCAGAAAATGTTACACGTACTTTAAGTCCCAGTGTTATAAATTTGATAAAAATGTAATTACTAACATTCACTACAGCACATTATAAAAATTGAGGACTCTTACATTTCTATCCAAAACAACATAAATCCTATTGTAATTTATCTCAATGATGACTCTGATAGTGAAACAGAACTAGATTTAGATATTTATATTAAAAATGTATTTATGTATAGATAATTAAGTTATAAATGTATTAAAACTTTGCATATATTTAATTTCTTAATGTAATTTTAAGATTATACTTACCTAAATAAACAATAAATTTTAAAACTTTATATTATTAAAGTCCGTCCCTAATGTTCTGTCCTTTAATACCTACCGATCCGCAGTTTTATTGCTGTCGGCAGGTATAATCCATAAATGAAGGCAAGAGCTAACACGGTATACTTTGAGACAGACTATACCTTATTTTTTCTTGAAATATTCAATATAAATAATTTTAGTTTATTTTATTTGGGGTACTCGCCTTTCTACTTTTTGGAAAATGGGACACTCTTGGTCCGGGTCCCGGGGTATGGGGGCTGACCCTGTCCAGCCCTATTGACCCCTATGAACTTGCAGATCGCCTGCAACAAAAAAGAAGAAAACCCCCCAAAAACCCAAAAAATCACAAATATTAATCTACGTTTCGGTGGCAAGTCGGCCACCGTTATCAAGATAGAAACTAAAACAAAAAATTAAACTAAATTTTAAGAAATTTTAGGTCTGAAAACTTAGGAAATTCTGATAGCTTTTTGAACTTTTTAATGACGTTTTGTCATAAATATAATATAAATAATATTGTGCAAAAACCTCTCGCCAGCAAACAGCATTTAATTGAATTACTTTAAAGTATCAAAATTTCGATTGAATCGGAATAATTGGATCTGAAATTCAGCTCATTCAGGAACTATACAGGGTGATTCGTGAGGAAATGTCAGTACTTCAGGTACGTACTCAGGGTCCAAAAATAAGCATAAAAGTTTATACAAATATGGGTCCGCAAGGCCTTCGTTTTCGATATACAGGGTGTTAAAGTTTTTATTTATATTTTTATATATTTTTTTGATTTTTTTTATGTTTTGCTGAACATAATCTAAGAACAATAATTATATTGAAAATTAAAACACATATTGTTTAATAATACATTTTGTTCAATTTTTTTTTTAAATTTTGCTATTATAAAATCCAAATATCTCGAAAACGATTGCCCATATCGACTTTTAACAAGTATATCTTTTTGACGTAAAAATGACAAAACAGTTATTTAATTTACTAAAAAATGTAATACAGGGCCGTACCAAAAAATTGTGGTTGTTCAAAATAGTAAAAAGACGTGTAGGTGGCTCCCCCTACAAGTAAGAGCCGTAATAAGATTAGATTTGAATCATACCAAAAAACCCCGGAAACCAAATTTTACTCCAATATTTACATTATCATAGATTTTATTTAAAAAATAGAAAAATTAAATAAAAACTTTAACACCCTGTATTTCGGAAACGAAGGCCTTGAGGACCCATATGTGTATAGACTTTTAGGTTGATTTTTGGACCCCGACTACGTATCTGAAGTATTGACATTTCCTCATGAATCACCCTGTATATAATATAATATAATATAATATAATATAATATAATATAATATAATATAATATAATATAATATAATATAATATAATATAATATAATATAATATAATATAATATAATATAATATAATATAATATAATATAATATAATATAATATAATATAGTTGGTCGTTAGTCTAGTATAACTAGCGGAACCTAATAAAATAGAGTCCATAGCCTAATTTATCCATTTTTTAAATTAAATATATTCTCTTTTCGGAATGCGTTTGATTTAAAGCTCGTATTCAAAAGAGCTTAGTATAGAGATTTGGACAGTTTTCTATTTCGCTTTCAAACGAGCCTTGGTTTGCAATTCTATTTATTAACGGGATTTGCGGAAATTGATTCGGTTTAAACCTGCTAGCTGGTCAGTTCAATATCGTTTTAATGTTACAGTCCTTTGTATAAAAACATATAACAAATTAATTTTATTAGGAGATTTTAAACTAAAATTAAAAAAAAAGTTATGACTTGCTGGTTTTATGTACAGGCTGTCCCATTTTCGACACTTTTATAGGGTTAATTGTGATTAGTGCTACCAAAAAAATAATATTGGCGTCATGTGCTCTTTTTGGGTCAAACTTAAAATGGTATCATCCAAATTTGAAAATTTTCGCTGGCTTAAGAGACACGGGGGAAAATCAATAAAATTTCAGTTTCAGATTAAGTTAACTTTCGGAGTTTATCACTGATAGAGCGGTAAGTATTAAAAAAAAGTAAAAATCAGGGTATTTTGACTTAAGACACTGTTTTTGTGGGAGTGCGCAATGGTATATACCCGGCTTCGCGCCACACTAATGAGGTAATTAAATAAATGTTGCACTAGTATACTTGGTTTCGAACCCCAACCTTAAAATCAGTGGACCGGCAGATCTTTAGTTATTAATACAACTGACAGTTATACTAATGGTGTTGTTTTTACAGTAAAATGTCTTCATTCGCGGGGTATATCTTCCGTAAATATGCCGCGAATACAGAAACCGTAAATATGGAATGGTAATTTATTTAGGATTATAGCAAGACGTTCGTAGGTGACAAAATAGAAAACAAGTATAAAGAAAAATAAATTTAATTGAAGTTATTGACCATATTGATTAATTATTATCTTCAGGCTTAGGCAATGGTTTAAATAATTATGTTGTTTTTTTATTGCTTGGCAGTTTTTAAAAGCTGCTCTAATTCAGACTGATATATAGTAGTGGCATTAGCAATTTGCCTCTTAAAAATAGGACTTTGTTTCATAGACGGATCAATTTTCATAAAAAAATCACCAAGCTCATTTGCCATTCTTAAACGTTCACTAAGATTTTTCAAATTAAACGTCACGTTTTCCGTGTTTGTTAAAGCCTCTTTTTCAATGGGCTGTAAGTTTAACATTTCCTCTAAGTCGGTTTCAGTCAAATCTTCATCTTGCGATTCAAAGCAACTTCTGTCCATTTGACGACGCGTTTACAAAGGATATTCGGTTGGATACCTACATATTGGCATCATTTTTATAAATGTGTATTTTCCTATGTACCGATTAGATCCGCGAACAAAGAAATCTTTAGCTGCGAATATAGAAATTGGGTCGCATTTTTTTAATCCGCGAATAGTGAAAACGCGAATGAAGGAAGCGCAAATAAGAAGCTTTTTAACAACATTTTTGTGTTCTATTAAAGCACACTAAACATATTTTTACTAATCCAAACAAAATATAATCAGATTTTTTATTATACAAGTCTGCTTCAAAACCAAATTATCTGTGTTCTCGATGACCAATCTATGGTTTTCCATATACAGCCACGTGCTACCACGTGGTGAGTTCGAAAATAAAAATGAAGCTTAAGCGCTTTACCTGAAACATAACAATAATTTCCTTTATAACTTTTCTATTTCAACAGATATCTTTAAACAGAGTATAACTTGTTAGAAGTAATTATAAACTTGAAAAATAATGTTCTATTGATTAATGTCGAAAATCCTTACCGTTCAGCCAGAAAATCGACTTCAAAGTTTTTATGCGTTTGAAAACAGTTACATAAATACGTAATTTAACTTTACCCGCAATCAAGTCGCCTTGCTTAAAATTAACATTATCAAGGGTTTGTTGTTATACCAAATATCAACTTAATCGGTTAAAAAATAAAAGAAATATGCCAAAAAAATAAAACAAAAAAATGATATATTACATCCCTATATCTTGGTAATGGTGGAGATTTCGACATTTTCTCACATAACTTACTAGCATTTTTTTTCAATGTAGATTCACTATCTTAAGTTTCCTGATGTTGTTTCCGGGCACTCTGTATACTTCAACTAAACAGAGAATGATAGAGCCACCAACAAAGTTTAGGTGAAAACTGTAGAAGTAAGTTTTTTATGCAGCGTATCATGTCATAAGTGATGTAATAAAAAGTCCTTAATTGCGCGTGTGTGTCTGTTTCTATCGACTGATTTTTCTTAAAATGTTATTTTCGTAACCATTTTTTTCTAATTTTATTGGGCTTTGTTTTTTGTAGCGATATAGCAATAGATGTAGCCTTGATTAGATAAATAAGTGATATTGTAAATTTATTGAAATTCTTCAATATACGGTAATATATGAATTCCGGTTTTTTTATTGATTTTTTACGTTGAAATACCTGATATGTCCTCTTTCCAAAGAACGTACCTCCCATGATTAACGCACCAGCACGTGCAGAAATGACACAATACCTACCTCTAAATTTTAACCAAGCAACATTAGCCTTGGTTCCGTTAAGCTTGAACTTTATACCGAGAACCACTCAAAGTGGTACCAATGCGAAAAGATAAGCGGTACCGACAAGGACGGAAATACAAAATAACGTCTCAGCTGGCTTCCTACCTGGTTCTTCGTGGTCTCTTACCGTGCGACTTTAGTTTAACTGATGTAAACTTTGTTATACCCGCGGTCTTTTGTTTATTTCTGACTTAAATTTAACGTTTTTCTGTCAAAAGTTTGTTATTTGACTTAATATTTGGATTGTTTCTATTAAAGTTTTAAGTAATCTTAAAGTGTGCTTGTACAATGTCATTAATTGCGGTTATTTAATAAGAAAAGCTGTAACTTAGAGGATTACAGGTGGCCCTTTATGGCAAATGTTTATTTTGAAGACAGGTGAACTATTGAGGTTATGTGAGGGTGCTTTTTGTGTTGTTTCAAAAGCTTTTTTTATGAGATCGGTAGTTACTATATTCTTTGACGTTTGGTGTGTGCTTTAGATTTTTAGAAGGGATTTAACACAAGGGTCAAGCTGAAGAAAAAGAAATACGGTAAGTGCCATATTAAAATTGTATTAGAGTTTTTATTTAGGCAATACGTAATAAGAATATAAATAATTATTGTAAATAATTAATATAATACGTACTGTTAATTAATAAACATAATTAAACGATAAAAGTGTAGGAGGAGTGTTTAATTGCGAGTATTTTCTTTGAATTTCGTTTTTTACGTTTGGGGATGCTCTATACATTCAGGAAAAATCCGGATCCCGGATTTCCCCTTTGCTTTTTCTGGTACCGGAAAGTCTAGGAAACAAGAAATTGGCTGCATAAATGTAGTGTAAAAAAGAAAAGAAGAAATTTCTGCCATTGAATTTGGATAATAGTAACAAAAATACCATCACACCTATATATAGGGTGTCCGGAAAAACCGTATACAAAAATTTATTATATAATTTTGATTTTAAAATAGGTCGATTTAAGCCAACTTAGTAATGTTTGAAAATTCCTTGTTTAGTCAGAAAAAAGACTCAAAAATTAAAGGAAATATTGTTTTTTTTTCTCTAATTTTTTTTAAAACATTCTAAATGAGTTTAATGGTTTTAAGTGTCGGACAGAATAACATAGTGTTTTTTAGTGGTATAGTAATTGGCTATAAACAAAGTGAAAATGTATAATAACATTTAACATTTCTTATAATTTTATATAGGTATCATCAACGTTGTAAGATCCTCAGATATGTTAATCCGGAAACTGAATGTATTTATATTATTTTTAAACTTCTAAACATTCTTGTTCAGCCGTTTTGCCAGAGAAAAAGTCGATTTTATGATTCCTGGATAAAAAAACATGAGTTGCCAAAATGTTAATGATATAGGAAGTTGGAAGAATTGTTTACTGATGACATGACGTTATTTTTATAAACTTCTATATTTTTATAACCAATCCCTATACCACTAAAAACATCTTTTGCCTAGGGCAGCATCATTGCAATAGCTCGCACTAAAAAAAAGCAAATTTTCAAAAAAAATGGTAATAAAAAATTAGGAATTTTTTTTCAACTTTTTTAATGCGGTTTTCTGGCTGAATGTCACAATTTTAGATATAAGGGGTTACACCACCCTCAAATTTTCAAAAAAATCGTCTTTTCTTTGGCTAAATAAATGTTTTATACTTTTAAGAATATTTTTAGAGTTGAAACATTTCAAAATTGAAATTATTTTTGAAGTTACATATATTAATTAAAAATCAGGTAGCCGTTAACGTCAAACTTTTTTTCTGTGGCGTTTTTATGACTTTTTTTAAACTGATGTACAGGGTGGCTCGAATTCGACGCTTATCATTGGGATTTCGGAAACCGTAAGAGATACGTATATTAAATGGAGCCAAAGTTGCGCAATTGGATGCTCAATAAAATGCCGTTTTGCATTTAAAAAAATTCCGAATACTTCCACAGATATTCGAAAAAAAAACGGAATTTTCAATTTTGGTTTCTATTGTTTCCTGGATTTATTTGTTAAGATAACTTAAAATAAAAAACACATTTTTATTGCCACTTTTTTTGTTAATAATTAATAATTAATAACTTAGTATGATTAAATATTGAATCTGATGTTTCGGCTTCTGGTGACTATCATCAACTTAGTTTTTTTGAATACGGACCTAAATTTTTTCAATTTAATTAAATCCTTTCATCACTTTTAAAGCACTATATATCGTCACCTTGCTATTTGCCGACATTTAGTATAGAAAATTCCATCATCAGAATATTTTATATTTATTTAACCATAATACGGCCCTAAACTACATTTTTAGGTGGGAACGTAAAAAAAAATAAATTTATTACATTTTCGTAATGTTTTGACTGCAATTCATTGATATCTAACAGCGGAAATTACTTTATTAAAAGAAACCTTTATGAATATTAAACATAAGATACAAAAAAGTAGACAACAAATCAGCTTACATAAACAATTTGTACTATACTATCTTGATACCCATTTTAAAAATAAACATAATTTAATCACTATAAGTGTTCAAAGAGATAACCTTCTTCCTTGATGCATTTTCTTGCTTTGCTTTATATTTTTAATACAGCTCGATGAATTGTTCTCGCAGGAATGGCAGCGACTTTACTTATTAAATTTTGTCGTAGTACTTGAAGGTCGTTTTTAAATAAAAGGTCTTAAGATATCCCCAAGGGAAATAATGAAGGGGACTGAGATCTGGCTTCCAAGCGGGCCATCTCACAAAACCATTGTTTCCTATCCATTTATTAGGAAATACATGGTTAAGTACATAGTTATGGTACTTCCCTTTTATTGTGGACAGGAGGTCCGTCTTGCTAAAACCATATTTCTATATATCTATACGTCAACAAATATCAAAGGAGGAGGATATACAGTGTTTTAAGAGTAATTAAAGGATTTAATTAAATGAAAAAAAAAATCAGGTCCATATTTAAAAAAATAAGTTGATGATGGTCGCCAGAAGCCGAAACGTCAGATTCTATATTTAATCATACTAAGTTATAGAGCAAAAAAAGTGGCTATGAAAATGTGTTTTTCATTTCAAGTTATCCTAACAAATAAAGCCAGGAAACAATAGAAACCAAAATTAAAAATTTGTTTTTTTTCGAATATCTTCGGAAGTATTTGGAATTTCTTTAAATGCAGAACGGCATTTCATTAAGCATCAAACTGCGCAACTTTACCTCCATTTAACCGACCCTGTATTTCTTACAGTTTCCGAAATCCCAATCATGGGCGTCGAATTCGAGCCACCCTGTACACGTTATCTTAAAACCTACTAAAACGATTTGGCTGAAATTTGCACCACTTATTCTTTATAGTATTATCTACAACGTGAGGTAGATTAATTGGATTCCTCATTTAGACGTTAAACATTTTTTAAATTCAAAATTTTAATGAAAATTCCAGCTTTTTTTTCAAACAGCTGTCATTTCACCAAAAAAAAACTTTTTTTTACTTATTCTCGACGTCACATCATAGTTAATACTCTTCTAAATAAGTAATCTTTTTCGGCAACGCTCGACTACGGAATCATGTCCACCGTCCGCAAGGATTTTAAAAGGGTCCTACTACTGTTTTTTTTTGCAATATCGAAAACTATTAATCAATTATTTGTATACGTAAAATAATTTTTTTATATTTCTAATGGTCTATTTTTTCGAGCTTTAGGGTGATGTAATAATAAGTAAGGTGGCCTGACGTCGAAAAACGGTCACAATTTTTTTTCGCGTAATCTTTTAATGTATATATTTAATTTTCGTATGTTTTTTTTATTAATTATACTTAAATGTTTTATTAAATTGTAATACTTATGTTAAAAAAGAACATGCTTCAATAAATGGTGGCAATATTTAAGTGCTTACTTATCTTTTAAAAAAAGAAAGTTAACATAGACACAAATTTATTGGAAAGTACACAAAATGTTATTAAAGTAATTTAACGCATGGAAAAGTTAAAGACAATAAAGAATAGGAGTATAATACCTATACAGAATCGCAAAATCAGTCACCATATATGTTAAACAATAAGTATTACACTTGGTATTATAATTATTCTTTTAGATTTTTTTGGCAATATTTAAGGAATGTCAAAAGAAAACTCATTAGTTAAAAAGACTGTGAAGTAAAGTTTAAGACCCGAAATAAGATAAGAGAATTCCGAGGAAAATTCATTCGTTGTATTGATATTCAGGAAAGACCTATATCCCAAAAAAGAATTATTTAAACCTGAAACCACGGTCGCCGGCAAGGGGTTTTTTAAAATTGCTTAAAAAAACAATTCCCGTCTAAAGAACCCCGCACATTTCTTATAGGAAGTGGCCCCTGATGAAAATGGCTGAAATCGATATATGTTGTAGCTTTTGTCATCCTGAGAAAAAGTCTCAATGGGCACGAAGGTTCAGTATGCGTATTTTGGCTCCCACGGAGCTCCAAAGCTCCACCAAACGATAATTTTTTTTGGGAAGTGATCCCGGTGAAAATGGCTGGAATCGATATTTGATGTAGCTTTTTTCGTCCTGAGAAAAAGTCTCAATGGGCACAGAGCTCCATTATGCGTGTTTTGGCTCCTACGGAGCTACAAAGCTCCACAGATCGATCATTTCTCATAGGAAGTGTCCCTTGGTGAAAATGGCTGAAGTATATATATGTTTAGCTTTTGTCATTCTAAGAAAAAGTCTTAATGAACATTTTTTTAAGCCAAAATACCCATAACGGAGCTTCGTGCCCATTGAGGCTTTTTCTCAGAATGACAAAAGCTAAAACATATCAATTTTAGCCATTTTCACCGGGGGCCATTTTCCATAAGAAATGTGTGGGGTCTTTTTACAATATCGCCTAGGAATATGATTATTATTTAGTTATTAAAGTTGTGGTATTTTTACTTGTGTGATTAATTCTGGGCTGGTAAAAACCTAAACTTTTTGACCCCCTCTACACTTTTTTCTGGCGGCGGCTCTGCCTGAAACTAGAACTAAAATTATTTAAAATATTAAATTTAATTAGCTATAACAATTACCTAATAGGAATTACTATAGCAATAAACATATAATCACAAAATAGATATTTTCTCAGGTATCCCACCTGTTGCTATTTTTTAAGATCAATATAGGTTTAAAGGCTTTTCAGAAAAAATTTAACGAATAGGTAGTAAATTTAACTATCGAACTGATTCTGAATTACAAAACACTATTAAATTGTAAATATAACAAAAGGCTGGTATTATAACCAGCATACGAAGAATATCAGTTATGGAATACCTTGTAAATGTAATAAATTTTATATAGATAAAACTTCCAGACCGTTAGCAAACATGTACAGGGTTTCTCCTTATAATTTGGTATGGTTTTAAAGGTTTAATTTAAAGGAATACAAACAAGTGGTTTATTTAAAAGTTGAAGGATTTTTTATGAAGACTTTAGATATGACATTTAGAAAAAGAATTGACGCTCGGATTGTAAAAAAAATTGGGAATATATTTTTTTAATGCAATACCCTGTATTTCATTGTAAATATGAAATCTTCGTGTTTTCCCTTTTCAAAAATATATAACATGTCTATGTTTGGATAAGCAGTTTTATAACAATTTGAGTTTAAATTTTTATTTTATATGGAATGAGCAACCCTCCTTAGGTCTAGTAAGCTGTGAAGGCCAAATTAAACTTCTATGTTGGATCCCGTTTGGCCAAGGATGACGACAGATAACAAAACAAATGCGGGTTTGGAACAAACATATTATGACATTGAGGTCGTCCATTAGTCACGTGAGGCTCGAGAGGGGGGAGGGGGTTCGACAAAAATCACGAAATATTACAAGGAGGGGGCGTAGTGGGATAACACGTTTATTTATTTTGTCATTGAACGCGCGAATTTCTAATCAACCGAAAAGCGGCGTTGTGTTGCCTTAAAACAATGGATTATACCTACATGTAATAAAAGATAATGTTTTAAAATTTTTAAGATACATTGTATTTAAAAAATACACGTGATGTTGGGTAGGGGGAGGGGGGTTAGTCTTAAACCTCACCACATATCACCAGGGGGGAGAGGGAGGGTTAAAAAAATTCTAAAACACAATACGTTATTAATGGACGACCCCATAGGTACAGAGAACTTATTTTTTACATGGAAATTCCAAATAATTATCTACACTGCATCTTAACCAGCACAAAAAAGGTAAAATTATAGGTTTTTATTCATTTTTCTGTAATGACAAAACAATTATATTATTTATTCAATGTTAGTACCACTAAGTACCAGCAACATAAATATAGAGTTTAAAAAATCTAAATTGCAGGCTATTTCACCTAAAACTTGTAGTGCAAATTTCTCGAAAAAAACTAATAAAAATCCCGTTATGCAAATGTAGGTTAATAAGTATGATAAAACCACGTTTTTTGGTACCACAGACTCGGCGTTCTATTCATAGATCATTTTATTGACCACCGGTACCACAACTATGACGATATGAGCGCACAACTTACACCAAGCAGAGTCATCCCCATGATCCTTTGTCACGTAAAATTGGACTTCTAGAACTATAAAGCTCCTTATACAGGGTGGTCCACTAAGCGCACGTCGGTAAATAGTTACTAAACCGTTGAACTTATGAGAAAATTATGAGAAACTTTCATGCTGCTGAAGCCCTTGAGAGGTGGGAGAAACCGCGATAGGCAATCGTCAGGGGTGTCGAAGACACTAGCACCAGTGTTCTCTAGTATCCGAGTAAACCAAGTTTCGTTCTTCATCCACGCCGGTGGCAGCAAGGGTCAACATTTTGAGGCGTTGAGGCTCGGTGCTCGAGTCCTAGTATCCTGGTCCTTAACGACCAGGTAGACCGTACAAATGAGTAGTCATAGGAAACCCATGACTCCGCCTTGCGGTCAACACTGTTCTTATACGGGACGATCGCCGCTCTAGCAGCAGTGGGGTTAATTTATTGAACTCAGAAAAAAGAGATGCCATCAAAATAACTTTTATAAGGGCCAATTTCCTATCCAAAAATTCGGCCTCTTAAACAACAGAAATTTAAAATTAGGCCAACTATTGTTTACAGTTGTGTTTTACTTTTTTTGACTTAAGAAGTTTCTTACTGATCTGTCGGTATGAAAGAAATTAATTGTCCGTACTATTAAAAAAAGAACATTCATTAATACAAGCAGATCACTAAAAAATTTACCAATAGGCATTAAACTATTTTTCGTAGACTTTCAACCCCAAGTGAATTTAAATAGATTTGATTGATTTAGATAAAAATTAAATTTTGTAAAAAATTAAAATATTTGATATTAGAGAAAAATTTAAAAAAATTGTAAAATTTTATTAAAATGTATTTAGCAACGGTCATTTTAAAGGCATATGTCAGCTCTCTTTTTTGTTAAGCTATGCCTATACTTATCTTGCCCCAGAAAAAATTGTGAAAAACAATCTAAAAGAAAATTGCAATTTTTTATTTTCTTCTTAATTTATTTCCTGAATTTATTTTGCAATTAAAAAAAATAACTTTGGAAGATGCCAATTAGATAGAAAATTTCATTCTTTACTAAAAAGCTCTTTATATATTTTTACTGAAAAGGCATAGATTTCGAAATTATTTAATTTTTTTAAATTAATTTAATATTCGTCTTGTGGTCCAAAACTCTGGCCTAAAATTAATAGCACTATTTTTTTATATATTTAGGACCCAAAAGAAAAAATATAAAATTGGTCACACAAATTTGTTTCTTCTCTTTTATTTAGCCTAAAAACTTAGCTAGGACAATTTACTTTTGATCCATTCTTTATTGTTTTTAGGTAACAAACAGACCCTACTTGATTTTTTGCACTTACCTTCATAAAAAAGCAGCCACTACAAGCTGGCTCCAATTTCACAGTTAGCTTTCTTGCCAATCACTTATTTCATTTCTTATGATCTTTTTTTTGGAATTGTAGATTGATTTCTCGGTAACGATGTTAAGCCGGAAATTTTGGTTCTAAATGTAATTTTTAAAGCATATAATATATGAGATACAATAATAAGACAAAGTTTCTCTCCCGTTGTTTGTTTTAAAATAGTGTATTTCCAATGAGGAGATAGATAATGCCGGGACAGCAAGAAACAAAATGTTCATCGAAGATAAGGTTGCAGTGTGATTCCAGTGGATAGCTGCTGCTCCCTGCAGGAAACAAGAAAGAAACTTCGTCTCATTTTTAAACCCCCCATATTATTTAATTAAGTTCTCAATAATTTAGCCAAAAATTGTGGCCACTTTGTAGTGTATGGTTTTTTGTGGAGATGAGTGTAGTTACATGTAAATACCCGACCAAATCTTCATAACCAAAACAAATATACAAAGCACTCTTTTTGCAATTAAAGTAATAAAAGAAAAGGCTAATCTACAAAAGGATAAACCATTTATACAATGTAATTTTCTAAAAGGTTACAGTTACTAACAATAATGATCGATAGTCGCAAAGGTGACTGATATAACTTTATATAGATCGGTAATTAATTACATTGTCCTAATAAATATACTGAAAGTCGTGCCGATAGCCTTTTCGTTATGAGATAAATCAAATGAATTGTCAGAAACTTCGTCAACAATGTAATTTCAGTATGAATTAAAAATTTATAGGTGCTGGACCCGAATAATAGAGTGGTGAAAACTGTGATTTTTATCACGTATTACTGTGTTTTTGGTACCCCCAACCAATATATATATATATATATATATATATATATATATATATATATATATATATATATATATATATATATATATATATATATATATATATATATATATATATATATATATATATATATATATATATATATATATTATATATAAATAAGGTTAGCTTATTGATCAGATACAAAATTTCAGATTTTTAAAGAAAAATAACCCAAAACCTACGTATTTTTCGAGGAAAACTAATAATAACTTTTTTGAAGCATTTGCAAAGACCTTTTTTTTTTAAGTATGTATCATGAAGTCATGAAAGACGAGTAGGTTATGGTTAAAATAAGGTTAGACCAACATTTTTTGAGTGCAAAAATCTTCGAAAACAACCCCCTAATTACCACCTTAATTAAAATGAGTCGTAGCCTCTTTTTTTCAATTCTCTTTATCTATGTATCATAAACACATTCTAAAATTTTAACCGATTTAAATTGCTTAATTTTGAAAAAAAAAATGGAGCTGCAAGAGAAAATCAAATTTTAGAATTTTGATAAAAACTATAAAACTAAGGGAGATACGTAAAAATTACTAAATTTTAGCTTTTTAAATTACCAATATTTTGCATTTTTTAATTTACTATGTGACAGAAATTAAGTGAAATATAAACGTTTAAAACGTGTGTGTATAGACGAGCACTATCTTGTTTCCGACCTTTAAACTCACACCTTTAAAAAGGTAAGGGTTTAAAACAGTTTTAATATATGGGACCTTAAAGCTTTTGAAAAAACCAACAAAACGATTTTTAAAAAAACTTTTTATCACAAAAACTGAAAGAGTTATGCTTAAAAAACAATTTTTTGGAGCATTCTAAAAGCGATTTGATGCATTTTTAAAAAAAATCCCAATTTGTATATTTTTGCATTCAAAAAAGGAGTGGTTTTTGGGATTAAAAATTACAAAAATTAAATTAATTATTTTACAGTACATTTTTAAATTACAATCTGGACAATATTTGTTTTTCAGGGTAAACATTTTTTTTATTATTTAATGATTATTTTAGAATATATTAATAAGTTTCAAAGAATTAAATACTTATTTTCAATTTATATGAGCCTTTTTGTGGCTTAAAGGGTTTCATTATACCCGAAAAAACAAAGCACCCAGCAAATGGAATTTTAAAAGGGGGTAAGATAAGAATCCCAAATTTTTAGAAAAATTTTAAAATATATTTTTTTGGGAAAATATTTTTTAAAAATGATAAGGGTTGATTTTTAAGAGTTAAAGTATTTCAAATAATTTTTAAAGAAACAAAATACTATTTTTCAACTTATTTGGGTTCCCCTAAAAATAAAGAGCCCCATCTTAATATAGATTTTAAGAGGAGGGAAGTTAAAATCCCGAATTTTATTCAAAATCTATGCATTTTGAAAAATTGCCAGGTTTTGCTTTTTTTTTCAGTTTGTTTTCTGGACAAAAGTATTGTTTAAAAAAATTTTAAACCTTAAGTAAATCGAATTTCATTAAAGTCAACGGGAGATCTTGAATTTTTCAATATAAATTTCCTGTATTCGGCATGCCAAAATACAAAGGCCTAATGAAATGCTGGCAGGCGATACAATCGTTGATTAAAAAAGAAAAACAAAAGAAGAGAAAGGGAAAACGGAAAAAGCGTGGTCTAAATTTTTTTCTGCCGCTTTTTGGCAGTTACAGTTTTTGGTTTTACTTTTCTTTTCGCATTTTGTTATTTTCCTAGGTGCAGTCGATTCTTTGTTTAAATTCAAAACAATTTCGAGCTCGATTTCGATATAGGAAAAAATTGACCAATAAAGTACAATCTAGTAGAAAAACACTGTACACAGGTTTAAAAATTGCTATAAAAACATTTCAGCAATAATGTTTTAGTTGAGGATACAGGGCATTTCATTTTGGGTCATCAAGTTGTTATTTTTTAGTATATTTAAAATAAAAAAACTAGCTATTAAAATTTCATAAAAACAGGAAAAAAGATGCAATATTAGATATTTTTTTTAAACCTAAAGAAAAAAAATTATGTTTTTTACATAAATAAGGTAATCTTGTCTTATCTCGATTAGATTCCCAGTTTTTGGATAAAATACAATCAAAAATTTTATTTAAAAATGAATAATTTTAAAATTTAAAAATTTGGGTAGAATTTAAATAATAAATTAAAATTTGAAAAACTGAAAAATTTGGGTTAAAATTATTTAAATTTATAAAAATTTATAAATTTTAAATAATAAATTAAAATTAATAATAAATATAATAAAATTTAATATTTAAATATATATATACACAGGCGTTTCATTTTTAGTACAGGATATGTTTTCTAAATATATTTAAAAATATTACTTTTTTTATTTTTGACGAGAATTAATTAGTATGTTTTTTTAACTAAACTAGAAAGGAAGTTTTCATGGTTTTTACGTAAATAAGCTGTTTTCTTTTATCCCAATGAGATGCACCGTTTTTGGATAAAATTCCATCCAAAATTTTATTAGGAATACGTAAGGTATACACTTTACATATCTCTAAATGATCAGATCTTGGTAAAAAAATATTCAATATCTAGGAAATAGCACCTTCTAAAGCGTTCTTGGTACTATCGAAACAAGATTCGTTCTCTTATTAATGACCCCATTTGTAGAAAATAAAGAGCTTCCTTTTCTTGTCTACGACAAACTTAGGTAACCTGTCACTCTTTAGTAGTTATTTTTAGCGTAAAATTACCAAGTATAATTTATCTTCTTGCAACTACCAGTAAAACAACTCAAAGGCCACTTTTTTGCATCCTTTTACAGTTCTTCTGGAAAAGACCCAAACGTCCATCTCTGGTAGTTCCTTGTTTCTTAGATTAACTTGACTCTGGAACCTGTTTCTGCAGAGGTTCTTTTTTTACCTCCAATCCCAAAAATTGTCTAGTCCCGTGTCATTAAGTGCCTCTTACTTCCCTTAAAATACCCACAAAAGAGCTGTAGTTAGAAGAATGGATTCTGGGGGTTATAACCCCCCCTCTCCGAAATTTTAGGATCCACGTTCGTTGCACTGCTTGCAGGTACACGCATCGAGATTCACGTTTATCAAATAGCAGGTGATCGGAGCAAATATTTAAAACCAGCCCGAAATTCAAACTTCCAAAACAATATACCCCTTAATTGAAAATATAATTGCAACGTTTCAAAACTATTAAAAAATGGAGTAGTTCTAAAATTAATGTTGTTAAAATTGTTAGCAATTGTTAAAAGTTGACAACGGTTTAGAATGTTTAACAAAATGTCAGATTTTGACAGGGTGCCTACTAAAATCATTGAATAACACTGACAATGACGTTTTGTTAAACATTCTAAACCGTTGTTAACCTTTAACAATTGCTAAGTCCATTGATAAATTTAACGCGATCATCACTCGGCCGTTTGGGTTTTTTAAGTCGGTGTCAAAAACTGAAATCCACTATCCTCTGAAATGACTGGTCAGTACATGATGTATTGTCGGCAAGCAGCGTAATAGCCTTATTATTACAGTGTTTAACTAATCATTCAGTCATTTCCTGTTATGCCTAAATTGGTTTTAGAAAAACCGCGTAACAATCATTTTTCACCTGTTGGCCGGCAACACAGGTACTGACTAATCATTTCCGGGAATGACAGATTTCAGTGTTTAACGCCAACATATACATAATTTAAAGTTAATGGTAAGAAAGTATGAAAAAACGTGGTAATTAATAAATTTAAAAGGTACTTAGTATGTCCCCAATCATAGCCTAATATTTTAACGCCCAAAATATAGGTTCTTATTGATAAGACATTTTTGACACTTGACGGGGTACGGAACAGCTGTATCTTAACGAGTGAGACGACATGGGCATGTTTACTTTTGAGATATAAATTCAAACATTTTTTTATTTGAAAATTTCGTAGGCGGTAATCATTATAATGGCGATTCTTTATTCACTTTTAACAACATTAAACTACTCCATTTTTTAATAGTTTTGAAACGTTGCAATTATATTTTCAATTAAGGGGTATATTGTTTTGGAAGTTTGAATTTCGGGCTGGTTTTAAATATTCGCTCCGATCACCTGCTATTTGATAAACGTGAATCTCGATGTGTGTACCTGCAAGCAGTGAACTGAACAGGATCCCTCTTTCGGAGAGGGGGTTATAACCCCCCAGAATTCATTCTTCTAACTAAAGCCCTTTTGTGGGTATTTTAGGGGAAGTAAGAGGCACTTAATGACACGGGACTAGACAATTTTGGGGATTGGAGGTAAAAAAAGAACCTCTGCAGAAACAGGTTCCAGAGTCAAGTTAATCTAAGAAACAAGGAACTACCAGAGATGGACGTTTAGGTTTTTTCCAGAAGAACTGTAAAAGGATGCAAGAAAGTGGCCTTTATGTTGTTTTACTGGTAGTTGCAAGAAGATAAATTATACTTGGTAATTTTACGCTAAAAATAACTACTAAAGAGTGACAGGTCACCTACAGTTTGTCGTAGACAATAAAAGGAAGCTCTTTATTTTCTACAAGTGGGGTCATTAATAAGAGAACGAATCTTGTTTCGATAGTACCAAGAACGCTTTAGAAGGTGCTATTTCCTAGATATTGAATTTTTTTGACAAAGATCTGATCATTTAGAGATATGTAAAGTGTATACCTTACGTATTCCTAATAAAATTTTGGATGGAATTTTATCCAAAAACGGTGCATCTCATTAGGATAAAAGAAAACACCTTATTTACGTAAAAAACATACTCTCTAGTTTAGTTAAAAAAAACATACTAATTAATTCTCGTCAAAAATAAAAAGTAATATTTTAAATATATTTAGAAAACACTATCCTGATGACCTAAAATAAAATTGTTTTAAGTGTTTGCGGACATATTTTTAAAAAGTTTTTTCAATAAAAAAAAGTTTTCAATCGACTGTCAAATTTTATTATCCGGTCTTTTCCTATTAGATTTTAATTTATTAGTTTAAAATTCTCTACCTCGAAATATTTTTAAATTTAAATAAAAACTTGAACCGGCAAATAATAATTTATCACCATTATTCATTATTCATTTTAAATAAAATTTTAATTGTATTTTATCCAAAACTGGGAATCTAATTGAGATAAGACAAGTTACCTTATTTATGTAAAAACATGGAATCTAATATAGCCCTTACTAAATTCTCATCAATCAACAAACAAAAATAAATAAATGCATATTATTTATTACTGAAACTTTAATAGGTTTGATACTTTTAAAGTTTTAAAGATATTTGACAGCGTTACCTTATTTATGTAAAAACATGGGAATTTTTTTACTTTTTAAAAATCTAATATTGCCTCTTTTTTTTTCCCGTTTATTACTGAAATTTTAATAGCTTAGTTTTTTTTTTAATTTTTTAAAAATACTAAAAATAACAACTTGATGACCCAAAATGAAATGCCCCAGACTCTCAACTAAAACATTATTGCTCAAATGTTTTTATAGCAAGTTTTTAAACCTGTGTACAGTGTCTAGATTTTACTTTATTGGTCAATTTTTTCCTATCTCGAAATCGAGCTCGGAATATTTTTGAATTTAAACAAAGAATCGACTGCACCTAGGAAAATGACAAAATGCGAAATAAGCTAAAAGAAAAGTAAAACCAAAAACTGTAACTGCCCAAAGCGTTGCAGAGAGAAAAATTTAGACCACGCTTTTTCCGTGTTTCCCTTTCGTGCCGTTCTTGCTGATTTTTCTTTTTTAATCAACGATTGTATCGCGCTGCCAGCATAGTTCATTAGGCCTTTGTATTTTGGCATGCACTTTGAATAGCAAGTGACGAATTTATATTGAATTAAATTCTTTAAAAACTTTAATGAAATTACGATTTACTTAGGTAAGTTTAAAGCATTTTTTAAACAATACTTTTAGTCCAGAAAACGAAACTGAAAAAAATGCTAAACCTGGCAATGTTTTCAAAATGCAGAGATTTTGCATGAAAATTTGGGATTAAGCTTAACTTACCCTTCTCTTCAAAATATATATTATGACGATGGGCGCTCTTTATTTTTTATGGGTGAAAACTATCCTAAGATAAGTAAAATTTGACCCAAATCAGTTGAAAAAGTGGTATTTTGTTTCTTTAAAACATTATTTGAAATACTTTATTTCTTAAAAATCAACCCTTATCATTATTTAAAAAAAATATTTTCCCCCAAAAATTAATATATTATTAAAGTGTTTTGCGTAAAAATTGGGATTAAGCTTAACTTACCCTCCTGTTTAAAATCTCCATTATGCTGAAGGTAGCTTTTTATTTTTCAGGGGTGAAAACTACCCCTTTTTGCAAAAACCTTCAAAACTTTTATAATAAAGCTTAAGCCACATAAAATTAGGCTCATATAAATTGAAAAATAAGTATTTAATTCTTTGAAACATTATTTAATATATTCTGAAAATCAACTCTTATTTTGATATAACAAAAAAAATGTTTACCCTAGAAAAATTAACATATTGTAAGAGTTGTAATTTAAAAATGTGACTGCTCAAAAGTATTACTAATTTAATTTTGTATATTTGTAATGGACTTAGCAATTGTTAAAGGTTAACAACGGTTTAGAATGTTTAACAAAACGTCATTGTCAGTGTTATTTAATGATTTTAGTAGGCACCCTGTCAATCTGACATTTTGTTAAACATTCCAAACCGTGTTAGACTTAGCAATTGTTAAAAGTTAACAACGGTTTAGAATGTTTACAAAACGTCATTGTCAGTGTTATAAATGATTTTAGTAGGCAACCTGTCAAATTCGACATTTTTTTAAACATTCTAAACCGTTGTTAACTTTTACAATTGCTAAGTCCATTGCTAAATTTAACAACGCGATCATCACTCGGCCGAAAATCTGTTAATTTTTGTTAAAAAATGACGAAAAAGTCTACCTATCGGTCATTTGTTTTTGTAACCATGGTTACTGACTTTTTGAGCCAATGTAATACATTTTTGTTCAGATGTTTTTGCTTTTGTTATTTTCAAAGGAAAATGATCCGATTTTAATTTATTATATGGCAAACTTTGTGTATGTCACTATTATATCAGTGTTCGTTTGAAGCAGGAATCATAAACACTTTTAAGCGAAAATATATTTTCAGCTTCAAGTTAAAATGTTTTTTTATTCGGTTCCCTTTAATAGGCTTTCATGCCTAATCTAGTGCTGTCAATATATTTTAATGGATTGATTTTAAGTTGATACCCTTTTTGCTTCATTTCCTGACTTTTGCATCCTTTTTTCTCGATTTTATTTATATGCTAATCCTTTCAAATATCACATGAATAACAATTTGTGACATATAGATGAAGTTTTTCCATTTAAATTATAAAATTTAAAATATTAAAACCATTATCTTAGGAAATATTAGTAAGTAATAGTATAATCTAAATTTTGAGGGCTTTAAAAAAGAGGCTATATAATAAAAAAAGGAGGTAATACAATCAAAACAGGCTCGTAACCAGGAAACCTCCAGGGTATTTGCCGTGAATTCTTTGAGATAACTTAGTAACATTTATTGAATACTATAGACTGGAAATGTCGTAAATTTAGTTTTTAAAATCTTAATACATTTGTTTTTAACTGACCTGGCGTATTGGGGGTCCACGACAAATATTACCTCAAATTTAACAACTTGTAGACCAGAGATGTTTGAAACTTACAAAAAAAAAACTAAACTATTTTGGTTTGTTAATTATTTGCGAATTCACCAATTTGTCCTGAATATTTTAAAACAAGCGAAGAAAAGTTCGTTTATTTTCCAAGCAAGACTTAAATTTCTATGGTTTAAGCTTTTTACCATGAATATACAATAATTAGCATAATAAATAATTTTATTTTTTTCTAATTATTCTTAAAAATGTAAAATTTATCTCCGAAAAGCACTATAAAGTAACACAGTCACACACACAAAAAGTTGGGTATACTTTTCATGAGACATTTGTTTTGTATAGTAATTTTGCCTCTGATCACGAATCCTGGATCAAAATTCCGCCATCATGTCACCATTTTTTTCTAACCTCAAAAAACTAGTAAAAAATAGTGAAAATTTATAAAAACACAGGTCCACAAAAAAAGTGGTGTGTGCTGGGTGTCGGACTAAAATTTTCTGGCTTATTTTTATTTCGCTGAACAGAAATCTGAAGTCAAAATTGGAGGTCAAACAGCAAAAAATCGAGAAAAGACCTTAGTCCAGAATTAACGATTTTTTTTATTTGGAACATCTCAAAATCTATAAAAGAGACAAGAAAGTTTAGATGACATAAACTATGTATTTTTACAAAACCTTTAATTTAAGGTATATAACTTTTTTGTCTAAATGCTATATTTTTCAAGTTATAATCAAAAAACTGAATTTTCAGGATTTATTCAAGGTATATTCCTGGAAAATATTTGAAAAAAAAGCTCTATTTTTTTGTTTTCCAATTTTTTTTGTGTCTCTTATAGTTTATATATTCGTAGTCCAAACATTCCGTGGTAGCAGGTTTCTGCCTGTAAATGTACCGTATTGCTTTTTTGGGATTTTATCGATTTTGACTTTAGATTTGTGCTCAGCGAAAAAAATTACGCCAGAAAATCTTAGTTTGACACCCAGCACACACCACTTTTTTTTGTGGACCTGTAATATTAACTAGGAAAAACTGTTTTTTTTTACATCTCCTTGTACAAATTTACGACTAGAATTAAGTTTTAAAATCTACGCGAATCTTGCCTAATTCGTATAAGGGGGTTCTTTGGGTCGCTTATTACGAATCTGAACTCAGATTTTGGAAATTCAAGATGGCGGATCCAAAAGAGCGGATGTGTTTTTTTAAAATAGCGAATAATTTTTGAGGTTGCTGATTTCGATTCTGAATCCAAATTTAAAACATTTATGATGGCGGATCCAATATGGTGGATTAAATGAGCAAAAACAAGAGATTACAGATAAATTTGATATAGAAACTGGCAAATCGCCTGAAACAGAAAAAAGAAAAAACCCAAAAAATTAAACACGTTTCGGTGGCAAGTTTACCTAAATATAATAGAAATTAAAACTAAATTTGTAAGAATTTTGATATAAAATCAAGGAATTTTCTAAAAACTTTTAGTTATTATTTAGGGGCCATCCATAAATTAAGTCACACGAATTTCAGGATCTTTTGACCCCCACTACCTGTCCCTGTCACAACTCATCACATTTGTAAGATTCAGTCCCCCCTAGTGTGATGTCACATATTTTGAAATTTAATTATCTAAAAATAATCAAAACAGTAAAACTATTTTTTTTATTTTCATAAAAAATATTTTTTATTAGAATTAACATCAATTTATGCATCCTTTTACAGTTCAGTTAGAGAGGCCCCGAACTTCCCGCTTTCTTCGTCCCTTCATCCCTAGAGTGTCAAGACTATGGAACCTGCTGCCCGCAGAAGTTTTTCCTTCTCCTCCCAATCTCCAAAAATTTAAGTCCCGTGTGAACAAACTCCCTCTCACCACACTGAAGACACCCACGGTACGTTAGTACTTAGGCATTAGCCTTCGTGGACTGTCCCAAGATAAAAAAAATCAAATTAAATATATTAAATAATTGACAAAATAAAAAACTCCCCCTTTTGTCACACAATATAAACCTCTCCCCTTAAGGTGTGACGTAATATGAGTGGGGCATTGGCATGGTAACCATGTATTATTTAAATTAACAGATATTGATGCTAGACATTAATTTTTATTTAAAAATTTATATGCACTTATTTTATGTTTTTGTAAACAAATTTCCTTTGCTAAAATGCTAAAAGCATTTTAGTTTATTATGTGGTTGTTACCAAATACGTGTTGACAGATTTTTAATTTGTGAAATTATGTATTTTTAAAGTATTTTCGATGTCCTTTTATGCGTTTGGCTTATGGTCTGGAAGCTTCACCTATATAAAATTCATTACATTTACAACGGATCCCATAAATAATATTTTTGTGTTTTCGTTTATATTGTATGATTTTGTTTTTGTTACTTGAGATATAATAGTGTTTTGTGTTTTAAAGATGGTACGAATATTATTTTTTTTACCTATTCGTTGAATTTTATTAAGCAAGCCAGAAGTATATGGTAAAAATAAATTTGTAATAGGTCTATCTTGATTTTGTTCTAATAAAATTAGGATTATTATTTGAAACTTAAATATCTCTTAAAAACTCTTTTTTATTTTGATCAGAACAAATTATCTTATTTTTATCAAAAAAAACCTTTTTTTACAATTCCTTTTTTTGCCATTATTATGTGATTTAAGTTAAAATTTAAGTATCTGTATGTATGTATGTGCAGGGTTTCTAAAAATTTTGTATCCATTGTACAAAAAATTTCTGGCGAGTAAACTCAACAAAAACTAAGTAAAAATTGTCAAAACTGTTTTTCTTTTGTAATTTATGCGCAACCCATCGAGCTTCTTTAATTTAATTTAGACACGTCGCAGACAAAACTCATTAAACACTCTTATCTTGTTTGATACTTCTTTGTTTTTCTTTTAAACGTTTACACCCGCCTTTAAAACTTTTTAGGAAATAGACGAAGCGAAAGAGATTTGGGTCATTGGTGAATCGCCGAACCTTTTTTTATTGATTTAGGAGGGTGTTTAAAGATTTTTATAGCGCTTTTAGTGTTAGAGGTTATTAAATTTTGCAATAAAATACTAAATAATTTGCAGAATCGATCGATACTTGATGAAAGTCCTTCTTAATCACTTCTTTACGAACTAAAAAAAAATACTGTTGATTTCTACTAATTTCATCAAACACTATATATTATACAGGTCTTTGATTATATTTCCGTGGCATCTTAAGCCTTTATTTTTAAAGATAGAAATTTTTTTTTTTTAAATTGTAGGTTCTTTTCCATATTATCTTCTGAAATTATCAGTAAAAAATTATCGGGGGTAATACCACGAGTGCTTAAAAATTACTGATAATTTTCATAAAAGCTTTTAATTTATAATTTCACGAGTTTAAAGAACGAGTGGAATTTGTATAACAAGCTTGAATAAAAATTATCTGGTTAATTTTTATGCACGAGGGGTATTTAGTGAGAATATTTCTAGAATGGAGAAATATGGGAGTATTATACTATTAAAATGGTTTTTTTTGACATACAATTTTTAAATTTATGCAACATAATTAAAACTATAACTGAAATCGTTTTTTAATTACTTTATCTATTTCTTTATCGTGTACATGACCAAATCGACTCATTTTAACTGATTTTGACATTTTTAATTGACAATACAAACAAACAGGTTCGATTGTTCTGTGTTTGTAAGTAAGTGGAAATACCACGTTATCCAGGCAACGTGAAATTTCCGCTAAATTTTTTAATTTTTAACGTGTCTTATGGAAAAATTTATACAAGAGTGAAATATTCGCATTAAAAAAGTGGAATAATATAGGTAACTTTTTTAAACGGAACACCCTGTATATTATGCGCTACAATGAAAGATTTTTTTCTTAATAAATCAGTTCAGATCCATCAAAATTTATTAAAAAACAAGTTTTTTCGGATAGTTTTTCGTACTTTAAAATAAAAAATGATATTATGTCCCCAAAGACTAGTTTTAAAATTTATATAAATAATTTTTAATTTATTTTGGTAAATTCATTATTAAAACATATTTTAAAACAATGCAAAAACAACATTTTTTTTTCTCCCCAATCCACTGGGTCTCTAGAATTTTGTAATAATAATGAAATGCTAGATAATAGAAAACTGCCAGTTTATTCATGTTAAAACAATGTAAAGTGTATTTATTTATATTTAAACCAAGAAAAATCAGTCATACGTCTCCCAATTAGGAAGGTAGCAAAAAAAACCATAAAAATCCTATGTAAACAATCGATAAAACCTTTTTTTGGCCGGGTTTTTCTGAGAATGTTCAAAAACCATTCTTTATGTTTAATGGGTTAATCGAAAAATTACCAGATTATAGGCATTTTTCTAAAACAAAGCAATTTTTCGCACTAAATTGTTTTTTTGAAAGGTTATCAATATGAGAAGATTTGTGTTTATAGATTTTTGAATATTTAAAACAAATAAATAATAATTATTTTAACCTGGACAAAAATTTTCAAACGTACTTCCGGCGGTATTGAAAGTTTAGTTGTGTAAATAATGAGGCGTGTTACAATACACTTTTCACAGGAATAAAGCCTAAGTGCTCTAGTCGTTTATATGTGGGAGAAGTGTGCAATTTTTGTTTTATACTGTCTGGTAGACCTTCTATTACATTATCAATTTAAGTCCGGTAGGTTAGTCATTACCGTATTAGAGCCGGTAAGTCTCGCTAAGCAACACTTACCGGACTATTTCATTTTAAAACAGGGTACTCTATAATAGACTACCTATTTTAATATTGAAATAAATTCTATATAAGATAACTCAGTACTTTTTTATCTTATTTTCTTCTATGCCCTTTGGGATTTAAATCAACATATTTTAAATCGAGTAGGCACCTGTCACAAAACTAGGAAAAATTAATTTTTGTAAAAGGTCGTTTTGCTAATAAAGCATTATTAGGTTTGAACACATACTTTAATGTTTAGTTTTAATTCTTATGAATTATTTAGTTCAGCAACGAGTTTTTTTGCGTGAAAACATAAAGAGTAACTTCATAGAAGAAGATAAAGCGACAGTACATACCGCTAAAAACTCTAAAAGAGTTCTGCGAGAAGTGTTAAATGGCCGACTCATTTCTCTATTTGGGTATTTAAATTGGCTTTTAAGGTCCCCTAACTTAACTGCACCAGACTTTTTTCTGTGGGGGTATTTAAAGTCAAAAGTTTTTGCAACTCGTCCAAAAAACATTCAAGATTTTAAAGTCCGAGTTCCTGAAGAGGTTCGGTAAATAGATCAGGTTTTCCTTCATCGTGTCATAAATAATTTCTTGTCAAATCTTAAAAAGTGCATTGAAGTTGATGGCACTTACTTAAAAGACTTAATTTTTAAAAATTGGGATAAGTCGTATGCTATAGTAAATCCCAAAAAGTAAATTGTAATTAAGTGTAATAAAATGTTAGTTTTATTAAGTTTTAACAATTTTACTGAGCAATTAAAATGAAGAACCCTGTATATAAAATTATGGGGAACCCTGTATATAAAATTAGACATTTAAACACATGCCAACATGACATTTCTGTTGACTGTTGTCACAAGGAAAAAGTTGATGCGATTTTCGGTGGTAATATCAGTAGTGCTATAGAACGTTTCACGAGGGTTTGTACTTACATCATCAATGACGTCATGATTGGAAAAAAGGGTTTCGAGCTAATTCATAAAAATTTAATGCTGTTCACATTTTTAATTAAAGTTAGGCAAATTTAAAGTAGTTTCAAAGCGCTCTTTAGAGCACGTTCAGAATTGTTTTCAAAAAATTTTTAATTCATCATGACCGATTGACCAATAAAATTTTTAATTTCCTTAAGGTAAAGCTAAGCTTAAAATTGTTGGACCAGCGTTATCGCCGGATTAAGATTCGCTTTATCTCAGCCAAAAAAATCTAGACTTAACGTTATTCTTGTCTCAATTTTGTTGATTTTTTTGTTTTCATGATGAAAGACCATAAACCCCTTTTTTTAGAAAGTGGGTGTTTTGTCGGCAAAGAACAAGAATTATCAGAATACAACATTTTTAGAAAGATTTCTTTTTTTAAAACCAACAGTGTTGTTTATAGAAACCAGAAAAAAATACCTGGAATATAATACATATATAACAATTTGCAGTTAATACCTGGAATCTAGCACGTATATAACGATTTGCAGTTATTTTAAGTAAGTGGTAACAGGTTAATTCCTGCATCTCCTTGTGTGAAATAGTAATAAGGTTTAAAATCTTTTTTCACCTTCTGAATCCGTCGAGGCATTTTACAAAAAAAATACAAAATGAAAATAAAATCTGACGTTATTTTGACCAAAAATTTTTGGAAAGTTTAAAAAATGACCTAATTTCATAACCCATATTTGAGGATATTATTATTGTAGATTTAAAAATCAGCTGTGAACGGCAGCCATTTTGATTTTAAGAAACGACCAAACTTTTGACGTCATTAATTTGTTTCAGTTCTTTTTGACCCTTTTTTAATTTTTTAAAAAAGGAAAGGCAATTGATGACGGTACAAACCTTGTGAAAGATGTATATATGCATAGTGGACGAGGGATTTTGGTAAGATTATTTACTGAGTTAAATAAACATTTTATTTTAATACAACATTTTTTTTATTAAAACAAAAGAACAATAATTAATAAGAACAATATAACTTTCAGGCTAGGAAAGGTAATTACTTCAAACTGACTTTAAATTACAATTAATATAAAAATTACAATTATTGTAGGTTACAGGAGTATTGTTAGCCATATCGATTAAATTGTTTTTAATTATGTTTGTAGTAGCACTATTCTCTATGTTGCTGTGAGGAGTGTCAAAGATTGATGGTGTTGGCTCGAAGAAGTGTCTATTTTCTGTCTTTTCAAGGAGCTTCGAAGCTTTGTAGATGGTACATTTTTTTGGGATGGTTTTTAAGGCAGTGATGATATTTGAATGATGTTGACTGTCCATTTGTAGATACGGGGGATAGAGCAGCTTGAATGCCCTGTGATTTTGATGAGTTGCTGCTCCCCACACCGGCCTTTGCCAGATTAGTAACAGCAGTTGATCGCATAGAATGGTTAGACATTTTAACTTCTGTCGTGTTCATACCTTTTTTTTGGGCTGCGTCTTTTGTCCATTTTGACAGTTCATTTCTTCCAACAAGAATGTTTTTAAACCATTCCAGTGCTACGATTGGATTGCCATGCTGAATTTGGTGTAAAAAACAATATATTTGTTGTTATTTAGACGTTCGTTTGTTTAACAGGGATTTGTAAAAAGCCCCGGACAAAACCGGGTTTTTTTGAATTGGGAAACAAGCCACTTGCTATCGCACAGATTTTGCACCACCTTGTGCAGTTTTGCTTGAAGACTGTGTTATACTCGATCCTTCCTGAAGCACGGGATACAATTTACTTAAATGTCAAAATATATTTTTAGTTAATTTTAAAGTAAATGTATGTAACTTTTAATTTTTGGAAAAGCAAAAGGAATTTTAGTGGTTATATATCGTTTTTGATTTTTGTTTTTTTTTACAAAAATAGTACTGCTAGAAATTTTAAATGCTAAAAAAATGGCAAAACGTGATTTATACAAGGTATTGCAAAAAAGAATTAAAAAATTGCGAAAACAGATTTTATGCCAAGATAAAAAGTATGCGCACGGATTTTGTTTTGATATAAGCGTTTTTTCTGCCAAGTTACAATAAACATTTACAGATTTTGTTGCAAAATTAAAAAGTAATATCTCACCTGTTTTGATTCCATAATTATCAATTTCACCATCTTGTAGTAGTCGTCCATATTTAAAGAAGTTGAACTTGTTTTCCTTTTTTCTTCATGTTTCGGGAGATTTTTTATGCATTTCGAGCGTCTCTAGCTGGCTTAAAGATAATGTCGTGGAAAAAGGGCCCAAAAAGATAATAAATTCTTTAAAATATTTTTCCTGCAGTTTTTTGGCAACGAATTCCACATTACTTTTACACATAGTTCCTTTTTTAGTCTTCCCCATTAGTTTTACGCCTTTTTTCCATGCCCAGTCCTTGAGGATTAAATTTAGCTCGCCTAGTTGTTGCCTGGGGAATTAGTAATTTCTTTCTTTGGGAAAAAATTCCCTAAATTGTTTTCCCGATCGATGTGTGAGTTTTTGACTTATTTTCAACAGCCGCATTAATTTTATTTTTAAAAAATTTCCAAACCGATTCATTTTAAGTTTCCCGTTTTAAAAATTTTTAAAAAATTGTAAGCGTCGTGTGTGATCTTTTTTGTTGGAATGGTAATAGCAACACAAATAGAAACCATCAAGTTTGTTTTTCGGCAACTTGTCAAACCCTTTCATGAAATTTTTCGGGTTTTTTTTTTTTCCGAAAACTGCCGACAGCTAAGTTGACAGTTGTTAAGTAATTTTTCCACTTAAAATTTATATTTGACATACCAATTCATGCTAGCGATTGGTCAAAATTATTAGGAAGGAAATAATCAGAATATAATGTGATTTTTCGATTTTTATAACCAAATAATAATACAGAACGGAATTACAGTATAAAATAAAATACATTATGATACACGTCCGCTACTCGTTTAGACATTCTTGACTCGGCTGCTAGTGTCGCTTCGTCCATAATGTCTATCTCGTACTGTAACAAGTAACCTACCGGACTTATAACGTAAATTACTATTAAAATGGAACTTTAATACAATTTATCTTATTTTTAATATTTTCGGTTCTATTTTTGATTCGCAGTTACAGCTTTAAGTTTCGAATGTGCATTTTCTAAGCTAAAGCTTCTTAAAATTTTATAACTTTTACTGCCTCGATTACTAAGCCATACTACCGTTTAAAATCCTCTGAAAGCAATAAATCTATCCGCTGTTTTCAGGGACTCTAAGAAGCTGGATGTAATAGAGCTCATAAAACCTTTGGCAAATCACAAGAAATAAAGGTGGAAACTTATAAATTTTACAAATAATAGTTTTTATAGGCAAAAAGCGTAGTAATAATAATGTCCATATATAAAAGTCTCATTTAACGTATTTTCTTTTTTAAAGTCTTATGGAAGTGTAGAACAGTATACCTATCAGTTCTACACTTTTATAAGAGTTTTAAACAAAAATTGTATACGATAAATGGGACTTTTTATGTAGTGATTTTAATAACAAAATATTTGCCTTGGTAAAAACATTATTTGTGAAATTTAAGAGTTTTGTTTAATATCATTGCAACAAACCTAAATTTGGCAATTAGCTAAAAAAAAATCCAGTTAAAATTAACAAATACGCCTTAATTTGAAAAATGTTATTCAAAAGTGATTTGGTTATAACTATTTTAAAAAATATTTCATTAAAATAAATAGAATATTTATTATACAGGGGTAATTCAAAAATCTTCAAAAGAAGTAAAAAATCCGAATAGGAGTCATGGTATTTTATAAAACAAATTTTCAATATAGGATTTTGTAAAATTTTTCGATATAAGGATATTTTACACTTTATCATACTTGCAATGTTTTTTGTCATACCATCTAATTTTTGAGTACTCCCTGACTAACTGTGGCAAATATACATAGTTTGGGAGCATGCACGAACTTTTATGAAAAATTAATTTTTTTAACAAATAAAAAAAAAGTTTCCAGTTCATTTGCGGGGGAACCTTTAAAAATAAAATAAATATATATATATATATATATATATATATATATATATATATATATATATATATATATATATATATATATATATATATATATATATATATATATATATATATATATATATATATATATATATATATATATATATATATATATATATATATATATATATATATATATATATAAGTTTTTTTCCGGGATGCGGTTAACAAGACACAAATGACCAAATTGAAAGATAGGGAAAGTCATTCTTGATAAAATTTGCTTGTCAAAAAATGAACTACAATGACAACAAAACAGATTGTTATCATACTCGAGTATGCAAAAATGTAAAATCAAACAAGAGGAAACAGTTTTTTTTTTGGCCCTTTTTTAACGTAAATAATTTTTTTATTTATATATATATATATATATATATATATATATATATATATATATATATATTTATATATATATATATATATATAATATATATATATATATATATATATTTGATTTTATCGAAAAGTTTTTTTTTGATAAAATTTTGCTACTTCAAAAAAGTAGTTTTGGGGAGGGAAAACATTTACCATATTTTGTTCAGAAAATTGAAAAAACCTAAAATGGTACAAGAGGCGCATTTATTTGAAGATATGGAATAAAGTTACTAGAAAGTTGTTCAAAATTAAAACAGTCTCTAATACCAATATTTATATCGGCCTATTATTTATTTTTTGTGATTAAATTTATTTTAATATCGATTTAAATTTTTAATATCAATTTATTATCAAATTTTTGCTGTTAAGTAAGAATTTAAAGCTGACAATACGTGGCTAATGATATAAAAGCAAAATATCAATGCTTGTCATTTACAACGCCTACTAGTACAAAAATTTGGAATTAGTTAATTGATAATAAATTTTAATCACAAATAAATAAAGTTGGCTGATTTTTCGAAAAATTGGTATTAGAGACTACCTTTCGTTTGAACAACTTTTTTAGTAACTATTTCCATATCTTTGCAAAAAAATGCACTTTACTTTGTACCATTTTAAGTTTTTTTCACTTGAACACCGGTATCAAATATGTTAAAAGTTTCTATCCCAAATCTACTCTAAGAAGCAGCAAACATTTTTATTACAAGTAACTTTTTTCGATAAATTAAATAAAGAAGTTTTTCCTATTCAACACTTTTCCGTGGACACACCAGTACGTCCACGGAAAAAGTGTGGAATAGTAAAAACTTCTTTATTTTTTATTTTTATTAAAAAACGCTACTCTTAAAAAAATTTGCTACTTCTTAGAGTAAGATTGGGATAAAAACATTTAACAAATTTTATACGCGGTATTCAGAAAATTGAAAAAACTTTAAATGGTTCAAGAGCCAAGTGCATTTATTTGAGAAGATATGGAAATAAGTTACTAGAAAAGTTGTTCAAAAGTAAAAGATAGTTCCTTGATCATTTTTCTAAAAAATCGTCCTACTTTTATTAATTTGTGATAAAAATTATTTTAATATTATCTAATTCCAAATTAACAACTCTTTATTGTACTAGTAGGCGTTGATAGTGACAAGCTGTATTGACATTTCGCTTTTATAATTTATTAGACGCAGAAACGTCAGCTTACTTAACAGCAAAAAATTTGATAAAATTAATATTAAAAATTTAAATTGGTATTAAAATTAATTTAGTCACAAATAAATAAAAGTAGGCCGATTTTTTTGAAAATTGGTATTAGAGGCTACCTTTTAATTTTGAACAACTTTGCCTAGTAACTTATTTCCATATCTTCACAAATAAATGCACTTTACTCTTGTACCATTTTAAGTTTTTTCAATTTTCTGAACACCGCGTATAAAATATGTCAAATGTTTCTATTCCAATCTTACTCTAAGAAGTAGCAAAATTTTTTATGAAGAGTAGTTTTTTTCGATAAAATCAAAAATAGAAAAGTTTTTTCTCTTCAACACCTTTTCCGTGGACATACTGTATAAGTTAAAATTCATCATATCAAACCTTTAACGGAACAAACAATACCTCCTGTTTAGGTCAATTATCGCGACACTGCGTCATGTTAGAAGTGACCAGGCAACCGGAATGATGAAACAAAGCTGGTCCCGGATGCAGGATAATAATATTTGTAGTTTATACGCATGAAAGAGAATGACCCCAATTTAATTAAGATAACTTTTCAAACATTATTTTGTACTATTTTTATTGTCTCTTTACTTGATTTAAAAAGTTAGACCTTTATAATCTGAATTTAACGTCAGTAATTATATTTCATACTTAACTATGGCCCATCAATGAGCTGTAGTAGAGCTGTTGCCATTTTGTAGCTTCTACTTTAATCAAACACCACAAAGTGAGACTCTCATACATCCTTTCAAAGTCCATTCAGAGAAGCCCCGAACATCCCACTTTGCGCGCTCGTGTATCCCTATTATATCCTGCTATCTAAAAAGGGGTCTTGTGTATGGCCGCAAATTACTCTTACTCATTTTTGAGACAACCACAGTACATTTGAAGCAGAAAAATGATAAAATTTGAGATTCACTAAGTTCCAATATCACACTTTCTGCTTCGTTTGCTTAAAAACGTTTATTTATTTCATTTAGAGGCAAATGTATTGGCTTCAGATTTTTAGACAAAATTTTAAGATAAATCGATCATATGTCAATTAAAGATGCAATATTATAAATAAATAAAGGGTCACACCGTCAATATCCATATTATTAACAGATTTTTTTAAATCAATTTTACAGAAAACAGTTTGAAGTAATATTCTACTTTATAAACAAAACAAACAGTGGCGTATGATTTGGGGGAGTGTGGGCTTGTTGGGAAACATTAATTTTATTAACAGTATTGGTAAATATACAAGCTGTCTTAAAAACAAAATTTTCATTAATAAATATTTTCTTTTAAATGGAGCGTTTTGTATATTTTGCCAAATTATAACTTTTTATTTAATTCTACATAATTAATGTATAATACACTATACTCGTACGTCAATTATATTGCTGGTTTTTAAGATGATTAAATAGGTATCTGAATAAACTAAAACGGCTTACCTACCTACCTATTCATTACTGACAGTGACAGAATTATTTCAAAATAATAAGAACAAAAATAATATTTTCTTAATATTAACATGTGCTTTGCCACAAAACTTCCAGATTCTATTTAATTTTCTCGACAATAGATTTGGCAGGTCCTGGATCCGAAATGGAGGACCTGTTAGGTGGCCAGCTCGGTCACCTGACTTAACACCGCTGGATTTTTATTTGTGGGTATATCAAAAGTTTACACCAAAGAGGATTTAAAAAACAAAATTCATATTTCAGAAGAAGTAATAAGAAGTGCCTGTACCACTGAGCTCCTAATAAGGTACGAACTCTGTCGAACTGAGAATGATCAACAGTCTGAAAATGTATATAAGACGTTTTATTTAATTGTTTTAATAATAAAAATAATTATCATCATAAGTCATAACCTCAAAAACCAGCTATAATTATTATGTAGTGTATTATGCATTTTATGTAGAATTAAATAAAGTTAAAATTTGGAAAAATATACTAGGCGTTCAATTAAAAAAAACTTACTTGACCATAAAAACTGTTTTTGAGACACCTTGTATATTTACCAATATTGTCATTGAAATTAGTGTTTTTAAATAAATATTTTTTATTTCAAGTTTTTTTTTAATCATCTACGGGGGCGAAGTAAGAATAAAAGTGTATAAATAGAGTTGGTACACCCTATATTATTTCATTAAATTTTTGATTTTAACATTTCCCCCCCCACACATTTTGTAGTCAATATACGCCACTGTTAACAAATGGAGATGGCACATATCAGCTGATTTAAAAATTTTGTGTGTTTTAATATTCCGGATGATCTCTGCTTGTTCTGAGACCACCTAGTATCAAAATCTCGCTCCACTATTATCTAAGATGTAATATTGGAACTTAGCCTTAATATCTCTAAATTTATCAACCAATAGATTTATTGCCTTTAGCGGATTTTTAAGCGCAGCAATAGCTACAAAATTTTTAAGAAGCTTTAGCTCAGAAAATGCACTTTTAATACTTGAAGCGATAACTGATAAAGTTAAAAATAAAACTGGAATTTTAAAACATAAAATAAAATCATTTATTTTACAATAATTTACTCTCTTTCTAGTCCAAGAAATGGAGCCGAGATTTGGTCGTCATCGGTGATATGGATTTTTTTTTGCAGTGTTTTAAAATTCCAGTTTTATTTTGTTCAATGCCAATAGTTACAATTTCTTAAAGGCGGACAATCTAGTAGATACGGGGGGTAGTTTTAAGGGTTAAAGTGGCAAATTTCTTTCAGATAAAGGTCGCCGTTTAGGATTTTGTTTGGTTAGGTGAATTTCAGCTTACCGAACATATATTCAAGCGTATCATCAATTACGACTTTTATCTAAAAAAATTACAAACTTTCAGCCCTTAACTATCCTCTGTATTCACCATAGTATCCGCCCGCCAGGGATTGTAAATATTACTTTTAAATGAACATATTACAATAAAGAATAGCCATAACACCGATAACGGTCTTTCACTTAAATTTTTAACCCTGTCTGGCACGTGCCCGTTTTTTGAAATTTTGTTTGGGCGTGTAAATACCTTTTCATCTGACATATTTTAAGCCTATCATCGATGGCGGCCTTTACCCGAAAAAATTGCTACTTTCACTTCTTATAACTACCCCCTGTATCTATCACTAGGGTATCCGCCTGTGAGTGATTGTAACTATTGTTACTATTGACATTAAATAAACACATTGCAATGAAGAAACGCCATATCAACGTTAACGACCATTTACTCAAATTTCCAGTCTGCCATCCTGTTTGTATCCACCCATGAGTCCGCCTTTTGGTATTTTATTTGGTTAGGTGAACACCTACTTACCTGACATATTTTTAGCATATACAAAATGAAAGTTTTTACCTAAAAAAATCCCACTTTCACCTCTTATAACTACCCTCTGTATTAGAGGTAATGAATCCACAGACCTCCTTGCCAAAAAGGAGCGGAAACAAAATTCACAGGGCCGGAACCGGTCATCGGTATATCTTATGGAACGGCCAAGCAGTTCATAATAGCTTGGACACAAAGAGAACATCTTCGGTAGTGGCATGGCCTTCCGGGTCTCAGACACTCGAAGGCCTTCGTAAGCCCACCGAACCAACAATGTACTGTCAAACTACTGGAGCAACCAAGGGTACACCTTAAAACTCTAGTGGGACTTACACGGGACACTGCAGATTAAAATACCACATGCACAAGATCGGCCTAGCGGAAGACGCCGATTGCCGCATGTGCATGGAGGGGGATGAATCGGCAGAACACATACTGTGTTCGTGCCCAGCAATGGCACGACTAAGATTCGCAATCCTCGGCAATGACGCCTTGTTGCCGGGGGAGGTGAAAGATCTCTCTCCCAACAGGATCATCAGATTTATTAGGAGTCTGGACCTGGTGGGAGAAATATAAAAGGGTGTGAGCCACAATAGACCAATCGGTCGCGGTGGAAGGGTGTTATACCCACTCACTTTAAACCTACCTACCTACCTACCCTCTGTATTCAAAAGGGTGTCCACCCGCGAGGGATTGTAAATATTGGCATTAAACGAACACATACCATAATCCATACCATATCAATAATGACGCCCTTTCACCCATTTTTGACCTCTGTTTGCCACCTCTTTTGTGTTCACCCATGTGTCCGTCTTATAGAATTTTGTTTGGTTAGGTGAATACCTACTTACCTAACATATTCTTAAGCATATAAAAAATGACGGTTTTTACTCAAAAAAATCCTACTTTTACCCCTTATAACTACCCCCTGTATCCACTAGGGTGTCCACCCGTAAGGATTAAATATATTGGCATTGAAAAAACACATTGCAATGCAGCAAAGAGAGTAGAAAAGCAGACATATTTAGTTAACTTTGGAGACTAAAACCTTAGGCTGTCACGATTTTAAATATTTAGTGGAATTATTTAAGAAACTTACGGTGTATGAATTTTGTACATTTTGTCCCTTGCTCCAGTCTGGAAAATTTAAGGGTTTTTTTCTAAAGAGTTAAAATTAAGTGAGCCATTAATATAGACAGATTTACTTGTCAAAAAGGTATTCGCTGTTCTTAAAATGAGGTCCATGTGCTACTAAATGTACGCGACCTTACAATATTAACCCCTTTTACGCTGTTGCTATTTAAAAACCCAGCAAGCGAGAGTGTCGTATTAAATTTATAGTCTGAGGGTCTTAGTTTTGCTGTTAACTTATAAACGTCTTCTTAAATAATGCAAACTTAACACAGCTGCATTTTTAAAATAATGAGTTTAAGTTAAAAAGTTACCTTATCTGTATTTTTAAGGATAAAAGCTAAGTTATGTAAAAAAAAAACTCTAAGAAATATCATGCTGTAACGGAGTAAATATATTCCCACACATGTAGTGAGTTTATGTTATTTGAAAGCTATTGCTTTATTTATTAATCCACGATAAACTGTAGAATGACATTACCCAGACGTAATTGGGAGGTAGTTCAGAAGTAGTAATACGAGAATGGTTTGAAAAGTCCGTGCAAAGTCCGAGAGACCTGCGCGTATCGAGGTCATGTTTAGTTAGAAGCATCTGTTGAATAACGCACACCAAGTGTCAGCCATATTGGTCTATTTCTTTGTGTTTGGCATTCGTGTGAATCAAAGAAGTCGAGTGATTTTCAAGAAATTGACGAAAAAGAATTTCGTGTGGTGATTAAACATTACTTTATGAAAGGTAAAACGCCTCAGGAGACTAAGAGAAGATTGATAAACATTATGGTGACTCTGCACCTTCGATTAGAACAGTTTACAAGTGGTTTCAAAATTTTCGGACTGGCCATATGAGCACAAGTGACGCTGAACGTTCTGGACGGCCTGTGGAGGTCACGACTCCAGAAATCATTGATCAAATCCATGATATGGTGATGGATGACAGAAGGGTTAAGGTACGTGAGATTGCTAGTGCTGTGGGCATCTCGACTGAACGGGTACATAATATTTTACATGAACATTTGGACATGAGAAAGCTATCCGCAAAATGGGTGCCACGATTGCTCACGCTTGACCAAAAACGGAATCGTGTAAAGTGTTGCAAGGATGGTTTGCAGATGTTCCAGAAGAATCCGGAGGACTTAATGCATCGTTTCGTCACTGTGGATGAAACATGAATTCATTACTATACTCCTGAGACCAAACAACAATCTAAGCAATGGGTTACCAAGGGGGAATCTGCACCAAAAAAGGCGAAGACCGTTCCTTCGGCCGGAAAGGTTATGGCGACTGTCTTTTGGGATTCGCAGGGGATAATCCTCATCGACTATCTGAAAAAGGGTAAAACTATTACAGGTGCATAATATACCGTTTGAAAACCGAGCTGCAAGATTGGCCCACAAGAAAGTCCTTTTCCATCACGACAACGCACCAGCACACACCTCACCAGTTGTGGTCGCAATATTAATGGAAATAGGATTCCAACTCGTTTCACATCCACCATATTCTCCAGACTTGGCTTCCTCGGACTAATTATTGTTCCCCAATTTAAATAAATGGCTGGCGGGACAAAGATTCTATTCAAACGAGGAAGTGATTGCAGACACTGATCGATATTTTGCAGGCTTGGACAAATCCTATTATTTGGAAGGGATCAACAAACTGGAACATCGTTGGACGAAGTGTATAAGCCTACAAGGAGACTATGTAGAAAAATAAAAAGGTTTACCCCAAACAAGTAAGTAGTTTTTATTTTTGCACGGACTTTTCAAACCTACCTCGTATTTACTTAAAGCTATTTAACCTGTTACTAAGGGCTCTATTTTAAGCGTATTATATATTATACACCTTATCGTGCGTTTAAACCACTTCCCAAAACATTTTTACTATTTCGCTTGAAACACCTCCAAAACATGGTTTTTGAATGCATCAGCAGCTTTTTCTGTCGGCGAAAACCGTTGTCAACGGAATTTGTTCTTACATTCATAAACAAAGAGATGTCATTTGGTGCCAAATCAGGCCTTTATGGAAGATGACTTATTAATTCAAATTTTGGCTGCTCAGAATGTCACTTGTAGACGACACGTGTGACAGCTGGCATTGTCTTGATGAAAAATGATCTGAGGGCGCTTGTTTGTTTTCCTTATTTTACCGAAGACTTTGCGCAAACAAATGGTTGTATACCATTTAGAATTGACCTTTCTTAGTTTTTTTAAGGGCACTGTTGTCACATGAGCAGTATATTCGATAAAAACAGGTGACAAATTTTTTTGAAGTGCTTTGAGGGCAAACATCTTTTTGTTTTTTGAAGTACCGCTGTTGCATTTCTTAAGCACTGTTTGCACCAATCGACGCGAGCATCTTAAACAACAAATTTTGGACAAACTAACTACTACTAAAAAGTAGAGGCAAATTAAAAAAAACTGCTTTATCATTTTATCCTAAATCTTTTCAACCCAAAAGTTATTAAAATCTCCCATTCTTTAGAAAAATTTATTTATTTTTTTAAATATGGAAAAATAGCCAAAAAAAAAAAGATAAAAGATTGTGAATTTTTCGACTCCCTATTACCTCAATATTAAAAAATTATGAAAAAGTTTATGAGGCTAGATCGACTAAAGACACATCACATACAAATTATATATAGGCTTTGTTAAAAAATATAAAAATTTTTTAAGCCAAAAAAAAATTAAATTTGGCGCCAAGCAAAACTAAAAAATCTTTTAATGCGGCTGAGATAATCGAAAAAAAAACGAAGAATCTTTATGATTCAATAAAACAGTTTTTGAAGCACCTACGTAAATAAAAAAAAAGGAAAAGCACGTCTTTTTATTCTCAACAAACCCAGCTGGGTGAGATTCCAAAAAGTGAAAAGGGCGATTAACCCTCCCCCTCCCTCCCTCTTTGTGCGCCAAGGCCAACTCGACAATTAATATTTAAATATCCTATTTCTTTTGTAGTGTAAGAATGTTAAGAACCATATGCCACCAAAGATTCCTTCTTATTTTATCATAATTTATAAAGGCAAGGTGCGCGTGTTATGTGAAATTTATGGTATCAACCGTGTAATTCTTGCTGTTGGAGCAATAAACGTCTGCTTAAATAATGTAATTTCCACGAGGCTCCGGTGCAATTTCCGCAGAAAATTAATTTCTATTTACTTAAGAGGTGATTACTAAATTAAGCCGCAAACTGACCTAAATGAAGTGGTTACTATAATTAATATGCTTATGTGTGCGATAATTGTTACTCTGCTATGTTGAAATGACCTTAAATATTTTTATACAGAGTGGTATTTTTGGTATTATACGACATCCTGTGTTTATGTTATTATTTATCTAGGAGCACGGTAATGTGTCAGGCCAAGTTGCGGCCTGACACACTACCGTTCTGTGTATATTACACGAAAATTTTCATCGTGTTTTTCTCCCTATCCTAACTTTGTTATCGTTCCACATAATGGTATGAGATTTGTTATGTAAATTCATATAAGTATTCTAATTACCTGTAAAAAAATTGGGAAAGGTATATTAAGTGGTTTTGTGATATTCAATTTTAAAAATCGATTTTCCTACTGATTGACTAACTCACTCACTTACTCATTGACTCATTAATATTATGGGACACTTCCCGGTGAAGTAGAAACTAGGATATAAATAAGAACAGGGTTATTTATTTTAAAGTAAACAGGGCTTTATTTTTGAACTTTCCTGTACTTTTTTAAAAAACGAATATTCGTGTATTTTTTTCCGTAGAATTCAATAATCTAATCAAAAAACGTTTGAAACAAAAACAAAAGAGTTACAACACGAGTGACGTATTTTTTTAATGGAATACTCCGTATATTTTTATATCAATAGAGAATTTCACGAGGAATTCGGTGATATAGGGGTTGCTGGGTTTATTTCCTGCGGTTCTGCTGCAATTTTCTAAAAACTGCATAATACTATAAAGTTAGTGTCACCTGAAAAAAACCTAGCTGCCACAGGTCACAGGTGCTTATTTGTCAAAGTTAAGAACTTTAAAAATACGTGTATTACTTTTTGGAGTAGTTTTATAACGAGATTTTCATCCGAAGAACGGCTTTGAATTATATTATATGCTAAAAATGATATGATATATTTATTTCCAAACCAAGCAGCAAAATTACAATAAACGGAAAAAAATTAAAATACAATACGAGGTAAAATATGGTGGTAATAAGAACACTTATAAAAAAAATTATAATATTACTAATAATTGAAATGTTCTATATGATCCCCGTTATTTTCGAAACATGATCTATAACCCCTCCCTAGCCTTTCTAAGCTCGCCGATATTATTTGAGGTTCTTGGTTAAGACGATTAATTTCTTTTACAATTTTTTCTCTCATTTCTTCCGTATTTGTGTTCCCATTTTGGTAAACGACATTCTTCAAGTGCCCCATAGAAAAGTGTCCAAAATTGTAATATCTGGACTATTAGGTGGCCATCTTATAGTGCCATAACGTCCAATCCACTGATTGTATCGGCGATTGAGATACTGCACAACTTAACGAACAGCATGGGGCGGCGCTCCGTCTTGTTGCCAAATTATCTTGCGATACGTTTCGAGTGGCAATTTTTCTAAAATGTCCTCAATATCGTTTTCAAGAAGATTGAGATATCTTTTTCCAGTTAAGGATCCCTCATTTGTTAGGCACACCACACCAGACATGAAGAGAAGACCTCCCTTGGTATTTAATCTCTTGAAATTTCCTGGGATTTTGTCTTGCCCAGCTGCACGTATTGCGTCGGTTAAACATTCCCGATGTAGTGAACGTAGCTTTATCCGTCCAAAGAATCGTTTGAAACAGGGTAGGATCGTTATCTTGTTCATGGATTAAAATTTGGGAAACAAATTGAAACCGAAGTTCCTTTTGTTTACGTGTTAAATGCTGCACTGGAAGATCGTGATATGGAAGATACTTAAAATATTTTAGTGTTCTCTGAACCGTCGCATAGGTTACTATTCTTCTTGCAGGGCTATACCTCAAGTCTCTAACTGCGTCAGTAATTGACTTCATGGGATACAAAGTAAAATAATTTATATCAGCTCGATCCCGGTTTGTTTTTCTCATTGTAGTCCTTTTTTTAACATGTAACGATTTGGTTCTTCGAATAAGACCTTCAGTTTTAAAATCGTTTTTACTGATATATGGAAATTTGCAACATATCTTCGTTGTGTTTCCCTGGCGTTTTCTCCACATTTAAAATAAAAAGTTATAATTTGAAGCCGTTTTTCTAATGAAAACCTCATTATAAAACTACTCCAAAAAGTAATAAACGTATTTTTAAAATTCTTGACTTTGACAAATAAGCACCTGTAACCTGTGGCAGCCATGTTTTTTCAGGTAAAACTATCATTATGGCATCATGCAGTTTTTAGACAACAGAACCGCAGGAAATAAACCCAGCAACCCCTATATCACCGAATTCCTCGTGAAAATCTCTATCTATTGATATAAAATATATGGGGTATTCCATTTAAAAAATACGTCACTCGTGCTGTAATTTTTTTGTTTTTGTTTCAAATGTTTCTCTGATTGGATTATTGCATTCTACGGAAAAAAATACACAAAATGGCTATATTCGTTTTTTTAAAGTACAGGGAATTCAAAAACAAAGCCCTGTTTACTTTAAAATGAATAACCCTGTATAAATGTTGGTTTAAGGACATAAGTATAGGACTTCTGAAACTGCACAGTTTGCAATCTGATTGAACCTGGGTATTTGAGATCATTTTTGAATTTAAAATGCAGGCAGAATTTTATTTACTAAACAAAGAAAATTGCTACATTTTATTTATTAGACCCCAAACCAAGCTTGATTTATAATAATATATAAGAAATTTTTATACCTCCTATTTAGTCTAAAGGTTTTACCTACCAAACAAGGTATACTGAGAAAAAAGGCATGATATCCCCCAACCATTTTTCTCTATTTATTGAAGAAAAAGAAGAAGAGATCCCACCAAAAACACTTATGTATAATAAAGTACTAAGATTTTTCGACTTGGTAGGTGTTTTACTTATCTGTCTGAAGAGCCCACAGGAATATATCAACCAACCAGTCTCGGGGTTATACAGACTTGTAGAAGGAACAAGACTAATGGAAGGATTGGTATAAAAGACAATGGGAGATTGGGCACAAAAAGCCCAAGAGGCTGCGCTGCCTCCCGTAGTGAAAGACGGCTCCCAGAAGAGGAAGAAGAAGTAGAAGAAAAAAGATCTGTCTGAACCTACTTATACACCAAATTTTTAAACAAGAGATATTTTCAGTGCTGTTCGTGTTCTTTATATTAAATTATTATTAGTACCGTGACTGATAGTAGAAAATAGTTTAAAGAATCTCTTATAGAATTTATTACTACTTATAATCATACAGTGTTGCCAGATCGGGGCATTTTCCCCTAAATTTAGTGGATTTTAAACGACTTGTTGGAAAATTGTTTTTAGGGGATTTGTTTAAAGAAAGATTTAATTTTTAAAATAGAAATTATAAGTTTATTGGTAAACTATCAATACCAATAAAATATTTTACATAATTTGACAGCAGTGAAGTCTATTGTGTTAATGAAGAATCATTACGTCAGATATGGTAATCGATATGCCATCTAGCGAAAAATTTTCATTTTGACAATAATAAAAGAAATCAATGTCTACCCGTAGTTACGTTAATTACAGACTTATTAGGTTCTGTTTGTTATGCAGAACTAGTGTATACTATTTTACATACAACACATTGATTTTTTATTATGGTTAACACTATAAATAGAATCTTTGATTTAATGATATTGTATTGTGTTTCTAAAAGATACAATTTTAATTAAAAAAATATTACAAATTTTGTACGATTTTTATTTTAATTAATACACGTAAAATTTTTTAATTTGCATGTACATAGGTTATTTATTTAAGAACAAAACGAATTTAGGGTATTAATTTTCCATCTAGGCTGATCTAGGGGACATTATTAAGAGGTCGTTTAGTGAAAAGTGGCTGAACCTATCTGGCAACACTGTAAGGGTGTGATTACAGTGAGAAAAACCAAATACAATTAAAATATGAATATAAAAAAATGGTCCATCACATTTTAGTAGAAAAGTGAAAAGAAGTAGATCCTGCAGCAACAAAAGAAGTGGAAAAAGCAAAATTATTGGTCTTTGTTTCTTCTGTATTATACACACGCACGTCAATGCTAATAAATTTATTTTCTATTTCTCACCGTCGCTTCGACAAGTTTATTAGCAAAATATTATAAAACTAATGTGTCTGTCTGTCTGTGTGTGGATTTACCACCAGAACGTTCATAGCTTTTGAGTTTTTAAAGGGTTTTTCTTTGGGGATTTTTAAAGTTTGTTTCAAGAGATCTGCAAGTTCGTAACGGTCATTCGATTTTGTATATGGACAATATCTATACCTGGGACCGGGGATCGACTCGTTTACATCTGGTAAATACCTTAAGGAGATTTTCGATACATAAATACGCCACAACCATATAGAACAGATCAAGACTTCTATAAGTGCGGAATAAAGTGGAAAGTTCAGGGTTTCTCTTGACTAATTTTAAAAGGTTGTATGAAAGCAGCACCATGTGTTGCCCTATCTAAGCTGCTGGAAAAAATACATTTTTGGCTTTTTCTTTAAAGTAAAAGCCAAGAAAATATCTAAGAAAGAGGACCAGCCTCACCTCTTAGGGTCTTAAGGCAAAAAGGTGCAACTTCTCGTAAGAATCTGCTCATTAATGGTCTGTTTGTTAAACAGACATATTTTTACAATATTTTACACTTTTTCTACCCACGTAGTCCTATAATACACTTTCCATAGGAGTGCTTAGGTAAAAAAGGATACATACATACATAATCTCGAAAGATATAAGATCTTTAATGTATTAAGGGCCAGTTGTATAGGTTGAGGTTAATATCACGATTAATCTTTAAATTAATCTCGGGTTTTATTTTTGGATTAATCCTATAGGGTTTATCCATAGTTCTGTTTGTACAGTTGTATACCTTTGGACTTCGGTCACAAGGTTATTAAAATATTCCTAACTTCTCCTACATGTTAGGGAAGAATTTGTTTAACATAACCTGCAATTTTTATTTTTTGAATAAGAAGAAGTTTTGGCAAGTTGTTTATATGGAAAATAAAAAAATAGAAATTCAAATTGGTAAATGCTTGAGTATTTAAACATATTTTTAATAACTAAACTATTTTGATAAGATGTACGCCAATTTGTTGAAGAAGTACTTCCACCGAGACTTTTGGTCTACCCAAATTTCCATGGTATTGATACGGTTACGAAAAATTCGGCGCCTTTTTGGATTTTCTATTATGTTTATATAATCTAAATCGTCGTCCCCATCGAATAGTACATTCTTAAATATTTCAAACGCCTCCATTTTTATTTATTAACCTGAGGAATGTGAGTTAATCCCTACTCCATGCACGAGTTATGGATTACTCTAGGTTAACCCACAACTTGAAGGTAATCCTATGCTACACAATTCGCTTTTTTTGAAATTTGCAGATTAACCCGCAATTTCAGGGTTATCCTAACCTATACAACTGAGCCTAAAGAAATTAAGTTAGTGTCAAAACTGGAGTCTCAACTTTTAAAGGGAAATCGTAATATTTGATATTTTTAAAAAATTGATTTTTTTTCCACTTTCTTGTAAACAATTGGGTGATATAATAATGGGGGAATCTTAAAACCCGACAGAGGAGGCAAAAAGCAGATAACAGTCCACCTAATCCTAACCTGAAAAATAGCCTTATAATAAAAATTTCAAGTAGCGAGATAAAATATGTGCAAAAGAACAACTGATATTAATTCAAAGGAATGTCTAAATATTTTTTTTATATAGCTTTGAACGTATGTACATATTTGTAATATATTATACCCTGTATAATAATTAAGAAATTAAAAGATAATATGTTAGTAATTTTTCTTCTGGCATAATATTAGTGTGTTCTTGACCTAAAAAAATACCTTCAAGCAGATTTTTATTGGAAAAATAAAATTGCGCAAATGAGGCTAATTTTAAAAATATTTTATGTACTAAAATACCTACATATTTAAAAATGTAGGTTAAAACCACATAAATATTTGGTCATAAAAAGTTTAAACTATTAGCAAGTGATCCTATAAATTGTAAATTAATTAACCTTTGGGAAATGTAGTTTATTTCTTTTTGTTTTTAAAGAGTAGTTGTGCATATTACCTGTATGTTGGATATAAAACGGCTATATTCCCCAGCCCTTTAAACTGCAGCGTTCAAAGAGAATCATTTTATATGGCTTTTGATGGCAATTAAAATGCGATTTTAATTTTCGTGTAGTATTTCTGGTGTATTTTTCAAAAAGTATTTTAAAATATTTTAGTAGTTTTTTTTCCTAAAATGGTCCAGAAAAATTACACTTTTTTCTTTTAAATATTTTTTAATACGAAATTCTATAACAGAATTACCAGCATTTAAAATTCAAATATAAAACTTTTGCGCGATAAGGGTATTTAGGTCACAAGAAGCTAACCATACGTCTTCACAACATCGATCGACAGAGGCAACTGGGGCTATGTTCCAATATTACATCTCGGATCAAAGCGGAGTAAATTAAAAACCAATCGGAGCTAATCCGGATATTGAAACACTTAATTTTTTTAGTGTCATGTTTATAGGGACAGTCGTGAACTTTAAATCGTAATTTTGCTCAAACTATTTTTTTCTAAAAAAATATATTTGGAAGGTGGTTCTTTGATAGACAAAGGAAGAGATTTAACCTGTTTTTCAAAATAAATTTTATGCTAGAGGGCCAATCTGGAATTTATTAGCAAATAATAAAGATTTTTTTTTTTGTGGCCTCGGGCTCTGCCCATTTAGCCATGATTATTTGGAGATTATTTATAAAATAGACTTTTGTTTTTTTTTAATTACAAATAACTTATGATATAGTTAAAGTAGCCCAGTAACTGAAGACCTGAAAGTACCCAAAGCTGTAAATAAATCTGTACAGTTTACATTTGTGGCGCAATTCTTAGGTCTTCGCGGATGCTTTTGAGCGAGAAAAAGTTTGTCACGATTCTGACGTGGGAACCCGCTGAAAATGGCCCCCCAAAGTCCCAAAAATAAGTTTCCCTCGAATATCTGCCAAAATATGCGACTTAGAAAATTTTTGTTTAGACCAAAAATGAAGATCACCTCGAAATCTACAAAAATGGTTCCTACTATTTTTTTCGCAGCACCAATATTTTTAGCAAAAATGGCCGTCGAAAAATCCATAAAATTCCACACTGGATAAATGTGGCTAAACGGCTAAAAATGCAGATTTTTATCAACACGCAAAAAGGATAGTGAAGAAAATTTTCTGAGATTGAACACTTGCTAAGGTCTCATTATAAAAAAGAAATGTTAATAACAAACCATTTTTTCAAATAATATCAATAAATTAATGGGATGCTCTCAAAATATTGGGGAAAAAAAACTTTAAATGCTTTTTTTAATATTCTAGAAAAATCCGAATGGACCCAAACTCATATGCAATGATAGGTACGGGTTTTTCCATTCCGATGAACTTTGAATGATTAAAAAATGTACATTATTGCCCGAGTAATGAAACAATTTGTCCGTCCGCTTATAAGTGAATCCATGAAGATAGCGGCATTGCTCTCGGCAGCGCGGCAGCTGAAATAAGGGGACTTTTGGGTCCCGGTATCTCGAAAACTATCGATTTTTAAAAAAAAATTACAAGGACAATTTTTGTAAATTAAAAGGCAACCTTCATTTTTTTTGGTTTAACAAAAATTCTCCAATTCGCAAATTTTGGCAGATATTAGCGGGAAACCCATTTTCGGGCCTTAAGGGACCATTTTCAGCCATTTCCCACCTGCTAATGCTGATAAACTTTTTTTACTCGCAAGCATCCTCGAAGACCTAAGAATTGCGCCTCAAGACAAAACTGTACAAACCTATTTACAGCTTTATTCCTTCATTTAGTGGGTCAAAGGCAGAGATAAACATTAAAAAGACAAGGACACTCATTTCACGCCACTGTTGTCTGTCAGGGCGACTTATCATTGAAGACACAGTGAAGACTACAGAAAGGATTGAATACGTGTACAAAGGAGATTGGTTTCTTCTAAAATAACAAAGATAATATTAGAGATATTCATCACGTTGTTGGGGCCAATTCATTTTTAAAAAAGTATAATTTGGGCTTTCATGTCAGGTTGGACCACTTCGGTCCAGGTCCCAGGGTATACACTTCGGTACGTATAGTCAACTGAACATTACAAACTCGGAGGTCTTCTTAAAAAATACTTCAAAAAACCCTAAAAGATGAAAATTTATCAAAGTTTTGGTGACAAATAGATTACCATTTTCAAAGTATGGAATCAAAACCAGTATAAGAAATTACAAATGATATCGAAATCAATGTTATTTAAATCTAGATTTTAAAATTAGATATAATCTAAGAAATTTGTTTAAAATTTATTTTACAATTGGGTATTATCCATATTTTTCAAACAAACCAAATTCACATAAATTCCTAGGGACGAGTCCCCAAGTCAATTTTATAATCTTACAAGTCCGTATAAAAGAGACAATACCAAATATTTCAGGTAAGAAAACATATGTAAAACGGAATAGTTTAAAGGGATTGCGAAACCACTCGTGGCGTCACATCGCATATAAATACAAATTGTTTACGTCTCGATTTCGTCTTTTTCAGTTGTGCTGCGGTAAATCTCGAGATTACTAATTTTTTGTTTTATTTTGCGTGGCTAAATAAAGTGTTTTTCGTTCATTATGGCTAGCGAAGGATTTGTCAAGGCTTCCACAAACAATTTACCCTCTGTGGATATGTTTATGGTGATGGATTACATTAAAAATGAGGAACGTTTTAATTCAGCAGAAATCAGAGGTGCAAAATTAGTATTATTAGTATGTATTTTATGTGTCGAATAAAATAAAAAATATTTTTGAAATACTTGATGTTTAAACCAAATTAGGAAAATTAAATTTATGTAGGTATTTATGTATTTGTTAATTATAACCTTATTTCTAACTTACATTAAAGTAGTCTTCACACCAGAAAAATTCACTTTTTGATTTTGGCACACGTCTTGCTGCTGTAAACCATCGTTTCTTAGGCTCATAATCCTCCCGAAGCACACATACAAAAATTTTGTTAAGTGTACTCACAGATGTGCTCGTGCAAAGGGGCACAAAACACCATTTATTCTGTGATTCGTACATATAACTCATTCAAACAGCTGTGAATGTTTCTTGATATTAACTGCAACTTAATTTTTTCGACTATAGCCACATAAATAATGCCGTAATAAAATTTAAAATTGCTTAAAAGGTGACACTGCATTAAAAACACGAATGACGCTTTACTGTTTATATGCGCTGTGACGTCAGACAGCTATGACCTTCGCAAAGCTTGTTTTGGCGCCAATTCTTGACGTTTGAATTTTAAACTGCAGTTTTTGCTTGAAATATGTTTTTTAATTTTTTTTAAGCTACTATACTATTATTATGCATATATAATATCATTTTATAGGTTTTCTAAAAAACGTGAATATACCCAATTATTTAAAAATCGGATATAAATATATCTTTTGTAGTTCCTGGGAAAAAGTAAACCAGTTATAACAAATAAAAACATATGATGTATAATTTATTATATTTTTATGTAAATTAAACCTTTAAAATAAATGCATGTGTGGTAATATATGTGAATTAATATATTTGTTTTAGTATTTAATAAATAACTATGAAGCTGGCCTGAACGGATTATTATCACTACAAAATTAATTCACAAATAAAAAAATTAACACGGAATGAATATTTATACATGCAGTTTTATGGTGCGGATATAAATAACTCAGTAACAATATTATTTAATACATTAATTTTTATTTGCCGACTAATAAAAAAAAATAATTATATAAGTTATGTAAAAAAATATACAAAGCTATTTTAAGTGTTAATACCATATCAAGTTTATCGATCATCGATTTTATGGTATAAAATATATTCTGTTATTTAATATAATTTTCCTAAACTTCAGAACAGCCAGAAGTCAGACGGAGCTAAACCTGACGAATAAGGTACCGGTATAGTCTGTCTCAAAGTATACCGTGTTAGCTCTTGCCTTCATTTATGGAATATACCTGCCGACAGCAATAAAACTGCGGATCGGTAGGTATTAAAGGACAGAACATTAGGGGCGGACTTTAATAATATAAAGATTTATAATTTATTGTTTATTTAGCTAAGTAAAATCTTAAAATTTCATTAAGAAATTAAATATATGCAAAGTTTTATAAATTTATAACTGCATTATCTATACATAATAACATTTTTATTCTAAATATCTAAATCTAATTCTGTTTTACTATCAGAGTCATCATTGAGATTAATTAGAATAGGCTTTATGTTGTTTTGGATAGAAATGTAAGAATACTCAATTTTTATAATGTCCTGTAGTCAATTTTTCCAGCTCTCAACTGGTATGTTAGTAATTACATTTTTTATCAAATCACTGGGACTTAAAGTAGGTGTAACATTTTCTGCTCTGATCTTTGATTTTACTTGGTTCCACAAATGCTCTATGGGGTTAAACATACAGTGATACAGAGGAAGCCGTAAGACAGTATGCCCAGCCTGTTCAGCCAAATTATCACATACATATTGTTTTTTAATTGCATATGAATTTAGGACTTCCAAAAGATGCGTTTTTTTGTAACTGAATTCAAAATAAATATCATTTTATAACCAATATTCCTGGATTTCAGTTTTTGAACTTGATGAAGCTGGTGGTTTGTGTAGCAGACGGCTGTGGTAGCTTGCGTTTTCCATGACAATAACACTGTTGTTTGGAATATTTTTTAAAAGATAATTTTAAAACCAGTTTTTAAAAAGTTCTGCACTTGTATCCTCATGATAATCCAAGCTAGAATCCTTAATATTCTTTGCAGACAACAGCAAGCAGTTTGGGACAAATCGGTCTTCTAAACCAGCAGGTATTATGGTAATGCGTTTTCCTTTATTTGAAGGTGCTTTCGTCTGACAGTTTGGATTGGAATCAACCCATACTTTGGATACAGTGTCGTGTGTATCGACCCATGTTTCATTAAGGTAAATTATGGATCTGTTTTCTAACCTATATCTTTTAATTTCTTGAAGGTAATTAAATCTCCAAGTGCGTAATCTCTGCGATTCCATTACTACGTCTTTTGTCTATTTTGCGGTATTTAAATCCTATTTTACAAACAACTCTATGGAGGGTGGCACGGCTAATATTTATATTGGTTTCGTCCTCGTCTAGCTTCCTATATCAGTTTATCCAAGATAGGAATAACTCCGTTTTCATAAAGACAATATATTTTCCTTCTTATTAGGTCCTGATCACTATTGCCTATATACGGTAAGATTGAAAATCACTAGGTTTTTTTCTTTTGTTCAATTCTTCACTAATAATAATATCCCTTCTTGTGTAATTAGACCTCTGCTGATTAAAGCTTCTTACACATTTTTTACAACCTGTTTTGCATCTAATGACAAATGATTTCGACGCGACATAGTCATATTCTCGTAAAAGAATATTTTTCGAAACGCACAGTAAAAACGGTTATTTAACACTGCCACTAAAATATTAGCCAAAATATTTATATGCCTAATGGTTAATACTCAAGAAATACCTGGCCCACCCCTGCCCTTATGAACAAATGGGTTTACCCAATAACAATAGGTAATAAAATCGTTAAAGGTTTATTGGGGTATGGTCCGTCAAAAGCCATAACGATATCCTTTGAGACAGACTATACATTTTCCACTGACTGACTGACAACTGTGAACATGAACAGCTATGAAAATACGAATAATGATGTTGATTTTGGCTACAGAAACGTAAGAGACTAATGTGGTCCTTCCGTGCCGTGTCAAGGCCGGTCTTTTTAACTTTGGCTTTTTCTTGCCAAGTCTTACAAAATTGAGCCTACCATTGGCATCACATATACTGAGGTGTTTCTTTTTTCCTCTTGGGAGAACCTGCATAGGTTATCTTCTTACAGATTTATTCTTTTCGTGTGCTTGTTTCGCTTACAATGTGCCTTAAGTTGACATACCACCATCCTTTCTACCTTGTGTAAAGTTATTAAACCAATATTTTTTTATAAATATCAATTTTATTTAAAAATCACATTTTTTTTACAAAGTCATCTCACATAAAATATCAACAAACCCCTTAGTACTTTGTTTTTTATAGGAACTCTTTCAAAATTCTTTTTCTTATAAACGTCAGTAAAAGTTTGATTTTTAATGCATGCTGTCAGTGTCTAAAATGTCATATAATGACACTGGTGTTAAAAGTAATTACTTTTAGCACTTGTGCTAAAAGTGATTTACTTTACACAAATAAAAACGAAATACTTAGATCAAAATAAATAATTTATTTAATTAAAAGTACAATTACTGAAAATTCAATTAAAATAAGAAATTCCATGGCCAATCTCATTGGTGGTTGTTACACAATTTACATTGGTAAGATATATACCCTGGCAGAAAGCAATGTCATCCACTAAAGTTTTGGACAAAATTTGATCTGCAATTTTCTTTTTCTCTTGTAGCGAGTCTTTTATATAACCCTCTGCTACACTGTACTGGACTTCCATCCACCATGTTTTTTAATTGTAATAAGATTAGCACGAGAGTCCGCCAACAAACTAGATGAGGAACGTCCGAAGCAATGTCCAGCGTAAAGATGGGAATCAGGCAAATTTAGAAATTTAGCCATTTGGCCAGGCATTTAACCAAATGTGTTGATTCCAACTGGGGTTATGGCACATTTATTCTTTAAGCATCTTATAAAAACTTTTAAATGATAAATATTCACTGGACGAAGGCCTATGTACTTTTATAAATAGTTCATATACAAGGTACCACTAATTGCAAAGGTTCGTTGCACATTAGTTGTTGTGTCTGGTGTATGCACAATTAGTGAAGTTCAAATCTCCGATATTATTTAATGTCAAATTACACAGTTCTTCTCGACAACAGGCTCCAAATACACCGAAAATTGCGGCTACTTTTTGCATAAGATATATTTCATCCGAGGCTTCTGCGAGAAGTTTGTCGATTTGTTCCCATGTCAATATTTTAGACTTTTTCGGTCGATATCCTTCACCCTTTTGCTTTAATAAGGCAACTAGCTTGTAATATATGCTTATGACTTGACTATTTATGTTTATCATCGCCTTTAACATGGAGTAATTTGACCAAAGCATAGACGATTTCCATATTTTGGACTTTTCTTCAAAGTACACAAGGAGCACTTTTCCACTGGCATTCTTGCCACTAACATTTTTTTGATCACACCATTTTAAGAAACGATCGTATTTAAATTCGTATTGTTGCCTTAACTTACTAGGCAATACATAATTCAAAAGTAGCTTTATTGGCAGCTTCTTCGATTTCCACCGGGAGAAATTCATTTTTTTAATCACTTTTCATCGAACAAGAATTCGAGATTATTTTACATTACTTATCAACAAAGACCAATCATCAAATTTGATTTTTTTACCTTAGCAACTTATTTCGTAAAAAAATTAGATGAAATTAAGTTTTAAAAATAATAATAATGTCGACGATAAAAAAATAAATAATTTGGACTTTTAATGGTGTTTGTAGAAAAAATACACTATTCGAAAATTCCCTTTTCACAAAGTAAAGGACCTGTCCTGAAATCCTAACACAACACCTTGCTGCTGTGAAGTTTTTAGGGACGTCGCGTCACCTTGAATTATCCTATATTAAAATAAATATATATTTATATATACAAAAGAAAGAACAATAAGGTAATAAAACATGTATAATTTTCGTTACATTTTATAAGTTATCAAAGTGAAAGAAGATTATTGTGTACATAGCATTTTATCAGAAATGCAAACCCGAGAATAAATGCAAAATTTAGGACAACGCCAACGAATGGTTTCAAAAACAATGATTATTATAAAAGTCATGATAGTAAGTAAGCATAAAATGTATGTCTGAATAAATAAAAACGTGGTGATTGATTAAAATAATAATATAGTGTTAATAATGTGTAAAATACTTTTGGATATTATACTAGGCAGTCCAATTAAACTCTTTGGTTATCGAGGATTATTCTCCAAAAGTAAGTAAATTAAGATATTTCGGCTTATAGATATTGTTTTATTTTTTTTTAATTACTGCGTAAATTTAAATATTAGTCCCGGGTATATATTTTTATTAATCTATTCGTAATATTGCTTAAAAATCACATTTTATTTGTAGTAAAACTTTGTGTTTTTTAAATATGTCATTTCTTTAGGACTTTATATATTTCAAGGGTGTTTGTAGACCATATATTCAAGAATGGCATTAAAAACACATTACCAGTAGCTTTTGGAAAACTTGGATTTCTCTTTTAAGCTATAAAGTATCTTCCCCCTTTTAATATGTGTATGTACATACATACAGTGTGTATCAGCCAAATGGAATAAATGCGATAAAAAATTAATGGGGGCGTGTTCGAAAAAACACTCGGACATGTCTATTGGTATTTTTAGTTGCGCATTTTTTCAGTAAAAACTATTTATACAGGGTGTGTTATGTTACAGTGGCCAATACCAACTTTCCTAATGTAAATGCAACGCCTTGTATATTATTTAATTTTTGGATTCTTCCGAATATTCCAGACATATTTCATGTATAATGTCCTTTACCTATCTTTAACTGTTTCGGAAATATTAGGTGCTTTTAGATTTATTGTCTTTGCATGCTTGCCACTTACTTAAGAGTTACTCTGCGGGCATATATTTACTAGAGGCAGCCTTGTAAACAAGCTTGCGAGAGAGAAGGAAGAATAGGTGTATAACCTCTCTCTTTCTCTCTCTCTCCCTCTTAATTTGTCGTCAATGTATATACCTCTTCCGCTAATCAATGAGTACGCGAAGAGGGACAGAAATGTTAAACATCTATGCTTTTTTCTCTCTCGCACGCTTAGTAGGTAAGCATATGCACGGAAAGTAACCCTCAAGAAAGTGGCAAGCATGCAAAGGCAATAAATGGAATATATCTGAAAACGCCTAATATCTCCAAAACAGTAAAATATAGATATAGGACATTGTACATAAAATATGTCTAGAATGTTTTAAAAAACCAAAAATTGAATAATGTACAGGGTGTTGCACTTAAATTAAAAACGTTAATATTGACCACCGTTACATGACACACCATATAAATAGTTTTAGTTGAGAAAAAATGTGCAATCAAAAAACCAATTGACATGTCTGAGCATTTTTTTGAATACGTCTCCATTTAATTATTATTGAATTTATTCGATTTGGCTGATACACATTGTATAAGTATATGAATTTTTCTACTTTAAATAAGACCTAACTTAGCGTACTGTTTTTATTTTTAAGATATGAGCTATTTTTATAAAGAAGTTATCTTTCCTTGCTCAATCGACTGATTGTAATGGACCTTTTTTCTTGTTTGGGTATTTTTACGGCTTCTAATGGGAAAATTATTCAGTACGGTTTCTCTTTTTGAAATGTCTAAAAGAACGCGGCGATGGCACCTTATACATTCTTTCACAGCCTACCTGGAAAAGTCCCGAATTTTTCTCTTTGTCGACTCATATATCTTTACAGTTTCTAACTATAAAACGTGCTTCTTGCAGAGGTATTTCTTAAGTCTAGTATTAATAAACTGCCTCTTATTTTACTTAGAAAACCGACTATATATTCTATAGTGGTAAATATTGGAGTTGATAATTAGGCACAGAATATATATATATATATATATATATATATATATATATATATATATATATATATATATATATATATATATATATATATATATATATATATATATATATATATATATATATATATATGTATATATATATATATATATATATATATATATATATATATATATATATATATATATATATATATTGGGTGTTTCAAATTCGACTCTCACCATTGGGATCAAAGGAAACTATAGGAGATACGAAGATGGTTAAATTGGGGCAAAGTTGGGCATTTATGTGACCAACAATATACTATTTAGAAAGTTTAAAAATTCCGAGTAATTCCGGAGATATCCGGAAAAAAACGAAAATTTTGGAAAATGGTTTTTATTTTTTCCTGGGTTTCTTTTTCAACGAATTCCAAAATAAATAATACATTTGCATTGTCACTTTTTCCGCTCTATCGAATGGTGTTCATGGTTTTGCAACTCGACGTTTCGTTTTTCCGTAACCATCATCAACTTTTTTTTTCTTATGGACGCCATATGGGAATTCCACAAATTTGAATGGCCCTTTTTATCACATTTTCAACGATGTATCATAAGTTACCCTTGTTGCCCGGAAAATCCGAAAAATTAACTAGAATATTTTTATAACGTAGTTGGTTTTGATTTCTCAAATCGGTGACGTGTAAATGACATTCTGTGTTTACTGTCAGTTGTGGTGTCGTTAAAAATGGAATTCACCAATGAAGAAAAACGAGATATGGTAAAACTTTATTACAAGAATGATAGGAACAGTGTGAAAACATCGGAAGTGTATCTTAACTCGTATCCCGAGTATGGTTCGTTTGAAATCCTCTAGACAACAAAATGACAACAGAATGGTTTAATAACAGAAAATTACTAAAAACTAGAACTAAAAAATTATAACAAATGTTCAAAATGCTGCCCGTCATTTTCTAAACAAATCGCCACTCTTCTCTGTATGTTATTAACTGCGCGATTTATTTCTCTCCTTCTTAATCTTCCAAACTCCCTAACGATGTTGAGTTGAAGTTCCTCGATATTTTGGTATTCGCCTTGCCCATAAATTCGGTTTTTCAACGTACCCCATAAAAATGTATCGAGGACATTGAGATCTGGAGACCTAGCTGGCCATCTTCCCGGCCCCCTTATTCCCAATCCACCTGTCACCAAACCTTTCGGAAAGATAATCAGATACTTGTCTTGTGTTGTGGGTGGAGCACCATCGTGTTGGAACCAAATACTGTTGTAGTTTGCTAATGGTAAATCGTCTAATAGTCTTCAAAAGTTGACGTCAAAAACTGATAATACATTTCAGCGTACAAATTTCCGTTGAAAAAATGAGGTCCCAAAATTCTATTTTTATAAATGCCTGCCCAGACATTAAGACTGAATCGCACTTGGGGTCGTAATTCTCGAAACTGCCGGGGATTGTTTATGCTCCAAATGTGTTCATTGTTTCGATTAAATATTCCAAAATTGGTGAAAGTGCTCTCATCTGTCCAAATAACATTTTCTAAAAAAGCTGGAAAATCGGGTCGCCTTTGTAGCCAATCACAAAATTGTAATCGCCTTTCAGAATCACCAGGGTGTAGTTTTTGCGATATGTGGATTTTGTAGCATTTGAAACCACTTTTCCTGATCTCTCCAAACAGACGTGTGAAGAAACATCCAAATCATGTGTATCTGGCGTGTGGATTTACCTGGATTCGTATTTATCTACAAAATATGTATTAGTTTTTCATAAACGGTTTTAATATTTTTACAGTTGATCGCAAAAATAACTAATTCCTAAATTCGAACTAAGTCATAAAGTCGACGCATGTCCGGTATGTATTTGAAAATTGCTGCGTTCGTCAACATTTTTTTCCCAATAGTTAATCGATTAGGTACTTTGCGTCCCAAAACGAATGTTAACAATATTATACCTCATTTACGATGGTTTCTTTACTTTCCTCATCCATTCTGTCCCCATATTTTTGTCTGGGCTTGTCAAACGAACCATACTCAGCGAGGTTTCTATCCATTAATTTGAATAAAGTTCGATGAGGTTGTCGTCTCTCGGGATACGAGTTAAGATACACTTCCGATGTTTTCACACTGTTCCCTATCATTCTTGTAATAAAGTTTTACCAATCTCGTTTTTCTTCATTGGTGAATTCCATTTTTAACGACACCACAACTGACAGTAAACACAGAATGTCATTTACACGTCACCGATTTGAGAAATCAAAGCCAACTACGTTATAAAAATATTCTAGTTAATTTTCGGATTTTCGGGCAACAAGGGTAACTTATGATACATCGTTGAAAATGTGATAAAAAGGGCCATTCAAATTTGTGGAATTCCCATATGGCGTCCATAAGAAAAAAAAAGTTGATGATGGTTACGGAAAAACGAAACGTCGAGTTGCAAAACTATGAACACCATTTGATAGAGCGGAAAAAGTGACAATGCAAATGTATTATTTATTTTGGAATTCGTTGAAAAAGAAACCCAGGAAAAAATAAAACGATTTTCCAAAATTTCGTTTTTTTCCCGGGTATCTCCCGGGAAATTACTCGGAATTTTCAAACTTTCTAAACGGTATATTGTTGGTCACATAAATGCCCAACTTTGCCCCAATTTAACCATCTTCGTATCTCCTATAGTTTCCGAGATCCCAATGGTGAGAGTCGAATTTTGAAACACCCGGTATATATATATATATATATATATATATATATATATATATATATATATATATATATATATATATATATATATATATATATATATATATATATATATATATATATATATATATATATATATATATATATATATATATATATATATATATATATATAACAGGGTGTTAAAGTTTTTATTTAATTTTCCAATTTTTCAAATAAAATCTATGTAAGTATTGGAGTAAAAATTGGTATCCGGGGGTTTTTTGGTATGACGGATTCGAACCTAATCTTAGTACGGCTCTTAATTGTAGGGGGTACCACCTACACGTCTTTTTACTATTTTTAACAATCACAACTTTTTGGTCATTATTACGTCAAAAAGGTATGCTTGTTAAAAGTTATATGAGCAACCGTTTTCGAGATATTTGGATTTTAAAAAATTACGACGCATCTGATATTATTATAGCAAAATAAAAATATAAAATAAAACAAAATGTATAAATAAACAATATGTATTTTAATTTTTAATAAAATCATTGTTCTTTAATTATGTTCAGCAAAACATAAGCTTGGTTTTATAATTTTCAAAAATTCCACCATTTACTTTTAAGCACATGTTAGCTCTGTATTTCGGAAACGAAGGCCTTGCGGACCCATATTTGTATGTATAGACTTTTATGTTTATTTTTGGGACCCTGAATTCTTTCCTGAAGTATTGATATTTCCTCATGAATCACCCTGTATATATATATATATATATATATATATATATATATATATATATATATATATATATATATATATATATATATATATATATATATTTTCTGTACCTAATTATCCACTCCAATATTAACAACTTTAAAAATAAAAATTTTTAATCGTAATTAATAGCCTTCATATCAATATACAAGTCAAGAAATGGTAAAGTTCGATCTTGACTTTCACCCTCCATTTTACTCCTTTAGGGGGAAAGTTTTCTAAAATATTTTTTTAGCTGATGTCTCCTATTTTTTTACGTAATCAGAAACATAATTACCAACTGTCATATTTAAAACTTCAAAAATGACAATTTATCTATGTAAACTTTCAACCCCAAGGGTAAAAGTTTATATAGAAAAGTATATTCAAAAATGTTAAAACAGATAATTAATAACCAAATACTTAAACAACCCCACCCATTTTACCGTTTTACGGGGAAGGAAGTTTTCTAAATTCCTTTTCTAGCTAAAGTTTTCTATTTTTCTGGATAATCAGAAGTCCAATTAACAACTCCCATATTTACAACTTCAAAAATGTCAATTTTTCTGTACATATTGCTTTCATCCCCATTTTAACCTTCCAAACAGATGTAATCTAAAAAATAATAAAACAGATTATTTTTAGTCATTATCAAAAGCCTAAATACCAATTTTTATACTTCTAAGTCCAGAAAGGATAAAGTTTAATACAAACTTTCACCTCCCACTCCCTCCCCCCTTTAGGGGGAGTTTCCCAAAATTTAGGGGTGAGCGAATACTTGTCAAATTGAACCGAATCGAATCAAATAATTATATTCGATTCGAATAGTTTGAACTATTCGAATAGTTCGAACTATTCGAATGATTCGAATAATTCGATCTATTCGAATAATTCGAACTATTCATATATTCGAACTATTCAAATAGTTTGAACAATTCGAGTATAGTATTTTTTATATAATTGATTGTATGAGCTTATTATAAGAGTAACTATTCAAATAGTTCGAACAAGTCGAATATAGTATTTTTTATGTAAATTAATTGTATAAGCTTATTTTAAGAGTCCTAGTAGCTATTAAAAAAAAATAATGCGCACGAAACTTTTAATTTAAAATTACGTCTTTTTAAATAAAATAAAGTTTTTTCATAAGACTTCTTTTTATAAGACTAATCTTAAAAGTTAATAATCAAAGAAAAGAATTTTGGCAAAACTAATTATTTATATTTCAGTATGTTATAAGTAACTACCACAACAAGTTTTCAATATTGTGTATATTGAAATTATTACAAACCTTTTAAAATTGCTTCCAAAATCAATTCCTATTTCTGAATAATTAGAAAAAAATTCAATTCGGGTATCTCAATTATTAAAAGATTTGAATTATTCGAATAGTTCGAAGTATTTGAATAATTTGAACTATTCCAATAATTGGAATATTCGATTTGAAATTCTAATCGAATAATTCGTATTCAATTTGCCTCGAATAATTCGAATATTCGCACACCCCTACTAAAATTATTTCCTAGCCTATGTTCATCAGGAATAATATAGGATTCTAATAGTAAAAGAATTTTTCAAATCGGCCCAGTAGTTTCGAAGCCTATTCAATTGAAACAAACCAACAAACAAACAAACAAATTTTTCCTCTTTATAATGTAAGTATAGATAAATTATATACCCAACACACCCTTCTTGTCCCTAGGATACAAAACTAAGTACACCCACCTAATATGTGTGTTAAATTAAAAGTTCAATGTAACATAAATACAGTAAGAAGAATAAAAACTCAACCCAATTGGCATGGTAGTTAACTCTACAACGTCAAAACATCAATTGAATTTATTCCATCCAGACTTCAAACAAAACAAGAGAATTCCAAATTAAACTTAGACAAATTGCGGTTGGCCCTAAATTTCCATAATTGATTTAATTCCGAGAGAGAAATGCCCCCTTTACTGTGTGATGGAATGAACTAAAGAAAAATAGGGGTAATTGGAGAAGAAACACATTTGCTTAATTAACAGTGAAATACAGATCTTATGCTTATGTTAGGTTTTATTTAACTTTGTTGTTATGAAAACCGAATTTAAATTACCGAAGCAAAAAAAACAAACATTGAGTTTTTTATAATTACATATTTTTACATGTTGGGATATCTAACGAAAAACTAAAATATTATTGGAATTCGTATAGGAGATGTCAAGAAAACATATGTACAGGGTGTCCCAAAGTCGAGCCCCATCATGGGGATTTCGGAAACTTGAAGAGATACGAGGTCGGTTAAATAGAGGCAAAGTTGCGCAATTTGATGCTGATCAAAATGCCACATTAAAAGTTTAAAAATTTCGAGTACTTCTAAAGACTTGGATTTGGAAAAACCGAATATTTGAAATTTTATTTTAACTCTAATTGAATAGAGATAACAAAATAAATTTTACATTTTCATTGCTACTTTTTCTGTTCTACAAGACAGTGTTATTAGATTTACACACCGACGCTTCGTCCTTGAACTGCCATTATCAACTTTGTTCAAATAAGTGCGATACATCATTGGTTTTGGGATCTTAGAAGCTCTTAGAGTCCAAAATAAAAAATCCAGGAACATATTTAAAAAAAAAAAGGTAATTATGGCAGCTCAAAGACGAAACGTCGTTGTGTAAATTTAATAACCTCATCCTATAGAACAGAAAAAGTAGCAATGGAAATTGAATTAATTTTGTTAAACGAACGGTTAGAACAACACCGATACGTCACGGTTTTATATCAGTTTGCCATATGAGACCGTGACGTATCGGTGTTGTTCTTACAGCGTTCGATCTCTACATCAATTCAAGTAGAATCATAAAAAATAAAAATGAAATCGCGAATATTTGGTTTTTTCCAAAAGTCTTCGGAAGTATTTGAAATTTTTAAACTTCTAAGGTGGTATTTTAATCAGCCTCAAATTGCGCAACTTCGCCTCCATTTAATGAATTTTAAAAATTAAACCACACCCTTTCACATTTTTAAAGGTGAAAATATGACATTATTCATAGTTTTACTTTTAATTTTATTTAATAATCTGATAGTTTGTAAATATCCTGTTACATATTATGTATGCTCAAATTGCTACGACTTTGGCTTGACGACGAATAGCACTGATGATGGTTTTACCGAAAGCGCTCTGCTAGGATAATAGTTTTAGCAAAAAATTTTGCACAAAATACAAAGTTTTTTCATTTTCTATATTCTTACGTGCACCCAGCCACAATCAAGTTTCATTCTTATTTTTTTATTCTACATGACAGTACTAATATACCATTAATTAATTTTTTTTTCTTCAATTTTGTAAATAAAGCCTTAGGAAATTTTTAAAATTTAAAATTAAAGAAATTATTAAAATTATTATTTATTAAATTTAAAAAAAAATAGTAGGTATTAGCACTGTCATGTAGAATTAAAAAAAGTAAGAATTGACATTATACAGGGGGTATTCATTTTTTTTATTTTTAATTAAGAGGGAAAATACCTGTAAAATTTGGATTTTTTTTCATAAAATGTTAGTATGATCTTTAAAGAATACGTCACCATATTTTTAGAACATAATTTAAAGTATTTCTTATATTATAGAGGGTAAACCGTGACGTATATACGTTTTTCTCAAACCCATATTTGTTAAATTGGGGTACACGATAACTCAATAAGTTATTGATTGATCTCTCTAAAATTTTGCACATATCTTTAATGATATTACTTTCTATATAAACCTACAAATTTCGGAAAAATTTGTAAAAAAATAATTTTATCGAAGCAAAAACAATAGAAAAATTCGGGCCAAAATTCATTTAATTTTTTCCAAGTGTTTTTTAATTTTTTTTTAGGTTCATCTAGAAATTTGACATTAATAAACACACAAAATTTTGGTTTTTGTTTTTAAATCACTAAATTCGATGCTACAATACTCGCCGATTAAAAAGTCTGACTACGGCCTACTTGGCAGAATTTAGTGTACAGGGTGGCTAAATGAGAATGGACGTATTGTATCTGGGAACCTATCCATCGCAGACGCTTGCGGCAAAAAAAGTTATAAATAAAACGGCCAAGAGAAGAACCTGGAAGATATTTTCAAGTTTCTGAAATGGCCGCTAGGGGGCGTATCTGCAATCTTGAATCTACAAAAGTGATATTTCTTGTGAATTTTGCTTCATTAACCTAACACTAAAATACCTGATCTTTAAAGTCGGTGATAATCTGAACCTTTTTTGTTGGACAATTTTTGCTATATCTCTAAAAATAAAGTGGTGGGGCTAATCTAAGGTTTCCGTAAAAACAAACGGCTGGGCCGATTTTAACAAACTTGGGCTAGTTAAAAAGAGCTTTTCTTGAGCTATAAATGTTATAAAAGTTTTGTTAGTTTTACATGTCGCCCCTAGGGGACTTTTTTCGACATTTCGACAGAAATGGTTAATTTTCTCAAAGAAATGAAATGCATTGGTATACTTTTTCTTCAATTTAAAAAGTAGCTAAATGATGCCTAAACAAGTTCGCGAAATTCGCATCTCGACATCTTGTTCCTAACCTAAATTTTAGGCCAAAGAAATTTTTATACGACAATATCTCAAAAACTATAGAAGCTACAAGAAATATTATATGACATAAATTTAGGTTATATAATATATTCGTCTGAGTGCAATACTTTACGAGTTATAATCAAAAAATCGAATTCCAGAGGTATACCTTAAAAAATTCTGAAAATTTGATTTTTTGGTTATAACTCGTAAAGCTTTACATTTATACGAGAAGATTATATAACCTAAATTAATTCGTAAAAATACATAATTTATGTCATATAAAATTTTTTGTAGCTTTTTTTGTTTTTGAGATATTGACGTATAAAAATTTCTTTGACCTAAAATTTAGGTTAGGAACAAGATATTAAGATGCGGTTTTTTGCGAACTTGTTTAAGCATAATTTAGCTACTTTTTGATAAAGAAAAAGTATACCAATGCATTTAATTTCTTTAAGAAAATTAACCATTTCTGTCGGAATGTCGAAAAAGTCCTCTAGCGGCGACACGTAAAAGTAACAAAACTTCAAATTTTATAAAATTTATAGCCCAAGAAAAGCTCTTTTTAACTAGCCTAGTTTGTTAAAATCGGTTTAGCGTTTTAAAGATACAGGGTATTTTTACGGAAACCCTTGAATAGCCCCCACCACTTTATTTTTAGAGATATCACAAAAATTGTAAAACAAGAAAGGTACAGATTATCCTCGACTTTAAGGATCAGGATTTTTTGTTAAGTTAATATAGCGGAATTCACAGAAACATCACTTTTTTAGATTTAAGATTGCAGGTATGCCCCCTAGCGGCCATTTTAGAAACTTGAAAATATTATCCAGGTTTTTCTCTTGGTTTTTTTGAGTAATAACTTTTGTAGTACCTTGTATCCTTAGTTGGCCACCCTGTACATCCGCCATTGTAAATAAATACTTTTATTTACATATCATATTTGATAAAAAATAATGTTCATCCGGCTGGCAGATGGGTGAAGGTGGCTTTAAATTCGGATCCCGTACTAGAAGCCAAAGGCTACTTTATGATTTTATTGTCGCCCATCTCCCAGTAATGTTATTTAATTATTTTTACCAAATATGTCCATACTATTTCATTGATTTAATTAAGTGTTGTATAGACGATCAACATCGGCTCTGTTTACAATACTCTCAGCTCAGCTAATACGGTTGTTAATATATCAAAGCGTTTAATCCGATGCTTGGCACCTTTCTGTCGAATGTATACGTACACCCTATTGACTACGTACTGCTTGTAATTTGTGTTTAGATTTCCAGAGACCTATAATATTGATTGTCTAGCTACAAAGCCACTTTTTTTTTAATTAAATCTTATATTAGTGTCATTGTATGCTAACAACAGCAAAGGTAGTACAGTAAATAATATTATTTAATTTTCAAGTTTGTTAAAAAAATTTTATTAATTATTTGCTAAAGCAAAAAAAAATCCCTCGAACAAGTATATAATAATTTTAAATTGCGCATTTCTTGACATAAAAAATAAATACACAGGGTGACTCATGTAGTAAATATGACGTCATCGATGATTTTTTTATATAGAAACCCCCATATTTTATTGCAAATTTAAAATATCCAAGAAGAGCTGATTTGAAAAACATAAAACACTTATGGTTTTAGGTAGCAGTTTCGTAGTTACAGGGTGTTAAAAAATTGTGTACATAATATATGGAACAAATTTATTACTTGTTAAAGCAAAAAAAAATACAAGGTGACTCATGTAGTAGATACGACGTTATCGATGATTGTTAAAATAGAAACCACCATACCTTGGTGCAGATTTATAACTTTCAAGAAGAGCTGATTTCAAAAACATAAAACACTTATGGTTTTAGGTGGCAGTTTCGTAGTTACAGGGTGTTAAAGAATTGTGTACCGGGTGTTCCACTAAGAGAGGTAGTCGGCTATATCTCAGAAACTACTAATAGTATAACTTTCGGGAAAAAAAATTTTTAGATAAAAGCGACCAAGGAAATTGCTGGAAATTATTTTAATCTGTGGGATGGGCTAGGGGCGTAAGGGTAACGTCAAAACATAAAAATATACATTTCTCAAAAAATATTAAATAAGTGTATCAATAAGTGGTACTATTTTTAATCTTTAATGTTTTCTAAATAAAGAAGCTAGATGTAATTTTGTCAGTTCCTAAAGTGGTGGAAGTTAAGGTTTAATTTAGAAAAGTGCTATAACTCCGGTTTGCTTTACCGATTTAGTGAACTTGGTCTCGATTGGAAAGCATTTTGAGCATTATTTCAGGTGTATAAACTATTCCTCATCATCTCACAAACGCCGTGAGGGGTCAAGGTAAAAACTAACTATTTACGAAATTTTTGAAAAATTTAAATAATGATATATTCCTTTTTTTACATATTTAGATAGAGAAAAAAAATCCCAACAAAACGCGAAAACCGCAATTTATATTTCTTCAAACGAATATATTAGCAAAAATATAAATCGCATAGAATGTAACGCATTTAACGACACAATGTTTTCTACTAGGCCCATTTCTTTAGGTAAAAATTAAATTTATAAATTTTTACAAATTCTAATGACATACTGCATGATTTTTACTTATTTTAACCCATTTAACGTTATTAAAAAACATTGGATAATTACCAACCTCTAACTGTAATAATCCATTGAGCGTGGTCCTCCAAGTTAGCTTTGAAAACAAAAGGATGCTGAATTGTCAAAAATCCAACAATTTTTATTTCAAAATATTATTTTTAGTGTTGTGCTATTGTGTTCTTTAAAAATGCCTTTGTTGCTTAAGGATTAAACTCTACATAAGCTAAAACGTTGATGATATTTTCTTCAGTTTTACGGCGTCTGCGGTGTAAGGGGTGAAGAACACTTTCCGTGGTACGAAAACGATTTGCTAAACAAGTGAACATTCTGCTGCGCTGCCGTTCCGGCGTCTCTGGATATCTCAATGCATACAGCCTTGCAGCTATAGTCGCATTTTGCAGACACTCCGAATAAATAGCAATAATGTCAACTGCTTCTTCAAGCAACAAAGGCATTTTTAAAGAACACCATAGCACAACACTAAAAATAATAATTTTGAAATAAACTTGATAAGGACCACGCTCGATGGATTATTACAGTTATAGGTTGGTAATTATCTAATGTTTCTATATCGTAAAGGGTT